>JABSTQ010009775.1:0-258612 GCA_013358835.2 Ixodes persulcatus
CACTCTTGCGACCGAGTTCGACCGAGAGAGACCAGACCGGTTTTTAAGCCTCTTGCGATCTCTTAGGAACAACTGCAGCGGAGCTGGTGCAGCGGAGCTGGTCCTAAGAGATCGCAAGAGGCTTAAAAACCGGTCTGTTCTCTCTCGGTCGAACTCGGTGGCAAGAGTGTGAACGGGCCTTTAGTGCCAAGTGCGATCTTCAACATGGGGATTGCCGAGACCATGGATATTCTGTCGGCAGCGCCTAAACACCGGTGATCTTCCTTTGTTGTGAGCACACATGTGACCACTAGCTTCGACGGACCGAATACACGACGGACCGCCTTGTCTTCCATGTAAGTGCATGTAAGTGACAAGGAGAGGTCCTGTCGACCATTGGGGATAGGTGTTCTTGCTACGCAATGTACGTTTTGTCACTATCCGATGAGTTTGAACCGTGTCGAACGCTGTGCCAGGGATCTCCGACGAGTTCAACGTGTAATCCACAGTTATCGGCCCGAAAGGCACTGTACAGCGCTATTTGTAAGTGCTTTTTATTCTAATAGACCGTGAGAGACGTTCTGAGTGGTTATTTTTGTGCTCGAAGTCATTTTTATTTCATTGCAACTTGATTGCTGCTGTTATGCATTTTGGCGGGTCCCACCACTTACAATAAAGTTTCAGGGCATTTACTTTTTGTTTGTTTGTGTCTTCAAACTCCTAGGGATAATTAAAGCACCCAAGATTTGGATGCCTAAAACGAAAACCCATCTCTCTCAAAACGTTGTTAACCTTGTTCTTGTACGTCCTAATATGCTGCCCGTGTAACAAAATATGTTTCCCAGTCATACAGATATTTATAAATCCTTTTTACCAATTAACAAACGTTTGGGTCAATAAAAAATGACATTCTACGTCGGTAAATCTACGCGCGACGCCTTCAGTGCAGCGCTTTTCCGCGGCGCTCGCCAGCCGACTCGTGTGACGTCACCGGAGGAGCGCTGCGGCCTTCAGCTCTAGGTGGTGTTGCTCGTCCTCGTGCCCCACGTGACCTCGGGGGGGGGGGGGGGGGGGGCTCGCGCGGTGCATTATGGGACATTTCCCATAATGCACCGCGCGGTTACGCCGACGCCGACACCGACGCCGACGGCGACGCCGACGCCGACGCCGCTCAAGCCGGAAACGGGCGCCTAAGAGCTGCGCTCTAAAATGTGGAATGTCATTAGCTGTTATGAACAGAATGCAGTGACAAACTTAACCTCCCAATTTCTGCAAACTATGACTTACATGTAAGTGCATTGCAGGAGCCTCAGCTTAACTCTGGCGGGCACTAGACACTGAAACCATCTTGTAACTTATGATACAAAATCATTTTAACCAGGGAAGTTCGAAAAATACCCTTGGAGACGGAATTGCCGCATCCAATAAGTTTCTTCAAGCCTGTTGTCAAGAGTTAATTTCAGAAGTTACTGCCAACTGTGCCTCCCAGAGATAATTAAACACCGTGTTAGTAAGAAATTTCAAGAAAGTGCACATAGGATGCAGTAGGAAGTAAAACATGTTCATACCTTTATTCTTGGGAAGTAATTAGTGGCCACGTCCAGCTTTCATGTGAAAGGCAATCTCTAACTTCCAGAGCAATCAAGTTCATATGGACAACTACAAAACCTGAAAAAAAAAAGCGTGGAATGTGATTAGGTTCCGAATAGAATGCGATGACAAACTAAACCTCCCGATATCTGCAAACTAAGTTACACGTAAGTGCAGCGCAGGTGCCAGTTTGATTTAAGAAAGCTGTATACCCAAATAAAATTACTCGAAAGGGGCATGGACACAGAAATTAGGCAAGTTAGATTATTTGTTACATCACAGCACTTTAGGTTATTGGACATACACAAAGCATTTCAGAATATTTAAAGCTCCAATAATTACAAACAATATTTTTTTAATATTTGTGTTTTTTATCTGACACAACTCTGACATTGTTTACCTACTGTGGCGACGGCGGCTCGTCCGTGAACCGGATGACTCTGGTTGAGACGTTGAACACTCTCTTTCGTTGTTCTCTACCCATATTCTCCACGCCACGCATGTCCGTTACTCAGTATCACAGGCTCGTCCGGGGTTGGTAAGAAAAGGGTCGGGAGACAGAGAGTTAAAGCAAAAAGGACATATATTTGCACACACAAAAGAAATATCAGTCTGGAAGAAAAAAAGTAATAAGACTACAAGTAATGTCCTAAGACAGAAATACGCAGTTCAAACTACGGGGCTATCGTCCTAGAGATTCACCGGCATATGTCGTGACGAGGCTCGGTTCCTGGCTTCCGTAGACGCTCAGTCCAGGGACGGTGTTGAGGTGGCATAGATGCTCATGCTTCCACCGTTCCCTTCACACCGTGCGTAGCGACGGGTTCTGGTTTAGGTCGTCGATACCGGGACACAGCCGGTAAGATCCTTCAAGCAGCTGCCGAACGTCGCGGCTCTTGCTCTTCCTGCCCCTTTTTCGCACCGCCACTTCGTCTTTCACGTTCTTCCTTCCACAGAACCATGACACCCCCCAACTTCAAGAAGTTCATAGCATAAACGTTTCTTTCTTGATGCCTGGTACTTCCGAGAACTTCATCCTGACATCACTTAGCACAAGCCACCCCCACAATCCTCCTACACGACACTACGACCTTCTCGATGTCCTTGCCACGACGTCCGGTTGCACCGCATTACACTTACCCGGAGGGACCTCTCCATCCACATTCAAATCGAGCATTTCTTCTGTGAGAGCTCACTGTATAGTCACACACATATACAAAGACCCCGTCTAAAGTCTGACAAAAAATACATTGACACACATACAACACAAAAAGAAATACACATTGAGGGAACCCATCCTCTTCTGGGTCTCGACAAGTTATCCCCAACAAAAATCTTAGTTTAAAAGAAAAGAAACTTATAAAGGCGGCTTAGAAAGTCTGCTCCCACGTTATCCCTACCCTATATGTATTCCACGTGAAAGCTATGATCTTGCAAAGCCATGCTTCACCTCATCACTCGCCTATTTGTATGCTTAGCTTTGTTCAGAAATTCCAGTGGTTGGTGATCGGTATGAACTCGAAAAGTTATAACGTACAGAAGCAGCCGATATCTGGCAACGGCCCATGCCAACGCCAGGCATTCTTTTTCTATCGTTGCGTAGTTCTTTTCTGCGGTGCTGGTTTTTCTACTGGCGTACGCCACGGGATGTAGCATTCCATCCTTTCTTGAAGCATCACTGTGCCCAGACTCGCGTAACACGCGTCTGTCCTTAGCACGAACTACTTCTCGGGGTCTGGCGCCAACAAGATGGGAGGATGTCCCAGCTTGGTCTTTAGCTCATTGAAGGCCTCCTCTTGCTCCGGCCCCACTGAACCTCATTGCGGGCTCCTTTTCTGGTGAGGTCTACTAAAGGCGCGGCAAGACCCGCATAGTCCTCTACGAACCCGCGGTAGAACCCCGTGAGTCCAAGGAACGATCTCACTTGTCACTTCGTTAGCGGTCTTGATACGTCTTGAATACGTTCAATGATCTTAGGGTCCGGTGATATCCTTCCCATTCGAATATCCTGCCCCAGAAAGCTGATCTCCAATATCTGCCCCAGAAAGCTGAACGCCCACTTCACATATCTTTGGCTTTACGGTAATATTAGCCTCGCGCTATCCCCTAAAAATGCAGCGGAGCGTGTCAACGTGCTCTCTCCACAAGCTTGTGGCGATCAGGATGTCATCGATGTAGTGGTGTACATCTGGGCTGCCGTCTAAAAACTTTCGCATCAGTTTCGTGAATGTCGCAGAAGCCGTTCTTAAACCAAAGGGCATGACCTTGAATTTTTATGCTCGTTGAAGAAAATGCCGTCTTGTCCCTGGTCTCTTTTTTCATAGGCATCTGCCTGTACCCTTTTGCTACATCAAGCTTCGAGAATAAGCGCCTCTGTCCCGCCTTAGCAAACGTGACGTCAATCCGTGGTATTGGCTCTGCATCTGGCTTGGTCACGTCATTGAGCCTCTTGTAGTCAACGCAAAACCTATTTGACCCGTCTTTTTTTCTTTACCATTACCACTGGCGCGTTGTATGATGAGGTACATCTCTCAATCACGCCCAACCCCAACATATCGTCGATTTCTTGCTCGACTGTCTCTTGAACCGACAGCGTCAGTGGGTACTGCTTCACATGTATTGGTCGGGACGTGGTCAGTCGAAGGTCACAGGTCAGCAGACTCGTCCTGCCTGGAAAGTTCGAAAATATATCTCTGAAGTCCTCAATCACCTCCCGTACCTCATCACGCTTTTGGGATTCCAAGTGTTCATTTATATTGACGTCTTCCCATCCTTGCTGCCTCGTTCAGCTTGGCGTAGGAATTCCCTATCCATCTTCAAAACTTAGCTCGCTTGTGACTTCATCCTTCTTCTGAAAGTCCATTGCCACACCGCAATGTGTCTACCTTGTTGACTTCCTTCTCTTTCTTCATATCTTTTCAGCATATTGATGCGAAACACCTTATTCTTGCCTCCTACGTCTAACTCGTAATCCACCTCATTCTTTCTTGCGACTACGGGGAAGGGACCTTTCCATTAAAAGATCATCTTGTTTAGATCGGTGGGGAGCAGAATGAGCGCCAGGTCTCCTTGCTTCATATTTCGATTACAGTTCTTCCTGTCATAGTATCCCTTGTACTTCTCCCTCGCTTCATCCAGGCATACGTGCGCAAGCTTGCATGTGTCCTCTAGTTTTTCCCTTAGCTCCAAGATGTATCCATATGCCGTCTTCATGTCTTCGTTCAGGGCCTCGTTCGACCACACCTCCTTGAGGATGGACAGTGGTCCTCGTATTTTTCTCCTGTATAGTTCAAATGGCGAGAACCTGAGGCTAGCCTGGCGTACCTCTCTGTAGGTGAAAAGCAAAGCTGGGAGATATCTATCCCAATCCTTTGGTTTTTCTTCGCACATCCTCCTTAGCATCTGCTTGATGGTGCCGCTAAACCTTTCAACCAGGCCGTTGCTGATTGGATGATAGTTAGTGGTTAAAAGTTGCTTCATCGATAGAAGCCGGCTCACCTCTCTCAATAGCTCTGAGGTAAAGGTGGTGCCGCGATCGCTGAGGATCTCTGCCGGCACTCCGTACCGCGTGAACATCTGAACCAACGCCTCGGCTACTTGCTGGGACCCAATGCTCTTCAACGCTACTGCGTCAGGATACCTCGTGGCCATGTCAACCATTGTTAGGATATACCTGTTCCCCGAGCTTGCGATAGGCACGATAGAACCAATGATATCTATCGCGACTCTTTTAAAAGGCGTCTCAATGATTGGCATGCTTCCTAAGGGGGCCTTGCCCACCTTGCCTTTGTGTACGATGCGTTGGCACACGTCACACGAACGAGAGTACCGTTTGATCTGGCTTTGCATGCATGGCCAAAAGAATTCTTCCGCCACCAGGTTGAGGGTGTTCTTCATCCCCTGGTGTCCGGACATAATTCTGTCATGTGCTATAGTTACAGCAGCGGCCCGGAACCTTTCTGGGAGAATTAGTTGTTCTGATCTTCTGCCGGATGAGTATACGACGCTCCTGTATGAAAGATCGTTCTTCAGCAAAAAGTGAATCCTTGTCTTGGAATTGTGTTTCTTCGTTGTTTTCCCTGTATCGTTGAAACACTCTGTAAGAGTAGCGTACTCCTCTTTCTGTTGCTTTCCGAGTTCCTCGGCTGTTGTGTCGGTTACCGACACCTGCGCGATTTTCAGAGGTCGTTCTAGTCTTCCTATTAGTCCTCCAGCTTCCTTCCCCTCGCTCGCGGGCGCAGCTACGGGTGGTTTCTCATCCGAAAGCTCGTCGATGCTCTTGGTTGCTCTCATTGCCCTGCGACAGCCCACGTTGACTTCGATGGCGTTCGAACGCGTTTCGCATCTTTCCTTCGGCTTGTCTAGGCAGTCGCCGAGACTGTCTTCATTGTTCTTTTTCCAATTCTGGGTCAAGATCATTAGCCTCACACATTTGCGATATGTTTCCCAGTATCAAGTCATATAGGGGGTTACTGACACACTTCGCCGTTACCTTTCCCATGTAGTAGGGCGTTTTTATCACAATGACCGCCTCCGGCAGGTATTGAACTTTTAGATCTAATAAAATATCGGCCTTGAATTTCCAGTTAGGTTTTCTTGAGGGACTAGTTCTTTGCGAACAACAACGGTGTTGCAGCCGGTGTCCCTTAACACCGTTATCTCGTGTTCTCCCTGCCGTCCTTCCACTACCGGCATGGTCTCCGACAGAAACTTCGGGGCTCTCCCTATGACCCTGTTCACTACCGGGATCTTGCCCCCATTATTCAGGGTGACGTAGGAATCGTCCGAGTCGTTGCAATTATCTGTTGGCACCGTGTACAAGCACGTCGCCTGATGTTTCTCGCTCTGCCTTCCCTTGAGGGTTCTCTGCCATGTGACCACTACGGCCGCAATTCCAACATGCCAGTGACCTCATAGCTTGGCCGTTACTCCTGCAGTTTTCTGCCTTTTGCCCAATCTTCCCACAAAGGTAGCAGCGGATATTCTTTCAGAGACCACTCCTCGCGTGTTTATCTTCGTTTCCAGCGTCTTGCCTGTTTGTCGCCTCGTCTCGCTTTTGCTTACCCGTGCTATGCTGCACCTGGGCCTCCAAGAAGAGGTCAGCTTTAGCTGCTACGTCATCCAACCTCTGACACTCGCTCTCTATCAGGAAGACCGTCAGCTTGCTCGAGCATGTCAACAAAAACTGTTCCACTAGAACATTGCCTCGCAGTGCTTCAAAAGTTTTCTCAACTCCCGCTATCTCGAGCCATCCATCAAAGTACCCTGCCAGTCGAGCAGCAAATTGTCTCATCGTTTCGTCCTCCTCGGGTTTGGCGTCGCGAAACCTCTCGCGGTATTCTTCCTTAGTACAACGAAATCGCTGGAACAGCGCCAGCTTGACCTTGGCATAGTCTAGCGCATCTTCAGGTGTCAATCGGTAGACCACCGTGAGCGCCCCTCCGATCAGACATAAGCCTAAAGTCGTGGCCCACTACTCCACTGGCCAACCCAACCCTGTTGCAGTACGCTCAAAGCGCTGGAGATAGGCGTCTAGATCCTCCCTTCGTTCATTGAACTGTGGAATCAGTTTGTGGGGACTTCCGTGACTCCCTCGGCCTGACTCTTCCCCCCGACCGCTTTCCCAATTCGCGGCACCTTCAGCCTCCCCCTTCACGAGCCGCAATCCTTAACTGCTGGACCTCTCATTCCTCATCCAACTTATCCAATTTTGGACGCTAACATTCTTTGAGCCACCTCACGGTCCTCCCTAACATTATCACGCTCTTGAGCTCTCCCAGTTCTCCCACGCGCTCTCTCCTCATCAACCCATTTTTTTTTTTAACTCGTCCCCAGTATACCCCGATTCCTTAGCTGCCGCGATTATTCTATCGAGCTTCATAGTAATGCACCAGTCTCAAATCTCCGTCTCCTCTTTCACCTCCCGGAAGACGCAACTGGGATGTAATGGGCCACGCTCATCCTGGCAGGCTCGCGAAATTGTCACAGGCTCGTCCGGGGTTGGTAAGAACAGAGTCGGGAGAGCGAGAGTTAAAAAAAAGGGACATACATTTGCACACACAAAAGAAATATCAGTCTGGAAGAACAAAAAAAGGTAATAAGACTACAATTAATGTCCCAAGAAAGAAATACGCAGTTCAAACTACAGGGCTATCGTCCTAGAGATTCACCGGCATATGTCGTGACGAGGCTCGGTTCCTGGCTTCTGTAGACGCTCAGTCCGGGGACGGTGTTGAGGTGGCGTATATGCTCATGCCTCCAACGTTCCCTTCACACCGTGCGTAGCGGCGGGTTCTGGTTCAGGTAATCGATACCGGGACGCAGCCGGCAAGATCCTTCAAGCAGCTGCCGAACGTCGCGGGCCGTGCTCTTCACGCCCCTTTTTCGCACCCGTCACTTCGTCTTTCACGTTCTTGGGAGGGAAAAGTGGGGCAAAAGAGCACGTTGTGGCGGAGGACTCTTGGGTGCCTTCTGATCCACACCTGGAAGTGCATACAAGAGACCTACGAGTGGCGCCGCCTCGATGCTTGAGACTGACTAGGGACACTAAATGGACGAGGCAGATGAGTCATCGACGCCGGCAAACATGGCTGACTCGCTTTCATCGAGTCGAGTCCGATGCGTGGATACGTTTCCCTCGTGCTAATGAGTTGGGAACCTAAACCAACATAGTAACCGCGTTTTCTTACTCAGCCCGCACTATTGCGTTAAGTTACGCGTCTTTCATGTCTTCTGCACTTTTGTTATCTCGCGAGGCGCATGCGAATATGAGCTAGCTTACCTTTTTAGTGCTGTTGAATGGTGACAGGTGATCGCGGCGACAGCCAAGAGAGCTGCTGCCCGCGCCGCCTGTGGTAGTTCCCGCACGAGCAAGCGTACGGACCGGTGCTGCCGGTGCAGCAAGTAAACATCACGTGACGGACGGTCGGTCGCTCCTCCCGCTCGTCTTCGCCCGCAAGCTGAGTGCGCCGGCTTTCAGTTGGGTCTCCCTCCGCCGGTCAAAGGGGTCTCCGCATTCGTACGAATGGCGCGTTACATAAAACATCCGCCAACAAGAAAACTATCCCTAGAGCAAAAGTGCCGTCTGTTATGTGTTTTTGCTTAAAAGAAAAGAGAACACAGACCTGAACTACGAAATATGTGAAGCCGTACATTTACTGACTCGTACCGTCATGTCGCCTCCACGGCGTTTTGCCCGTGCGCGCCCCCCACGGCGCTTCCCAGTTTTGAAAAGGGCTGTTAACTTACGGTTTTTTTTTTTTACAGTGTACGGCTCTCCTGAGCTGAAATAAATAAATCATAGTATATATATATATATATATATATATATAATTTAATCGTCGTCTTCTATTTTTGCGCCCAGCTGATTGAAAGCAGCAGTGTTCCTAGATTTCAGTGTTTTTAACTCCTCCATTGGGATCACGTGGTCTCTCGGCCGCTTTTTCCATGCGAACGTCGAGGAGGCGAAAGCGTCGATCGTTTGCTTGCAAGCGTCGCCAGATTATGCTTAGCCTCACTACCCGCTTTCTTTCTTTCAACACGCCAACTGACACATACGCATGAGCAGTGAATTTGCGTGCTTGGATGTGCGCCATTAAATTGCAAACGCTCCCCATGGTTGCAGTTGCTTCCCCTCTTAAATCGAGGACATCCAAGAGCGTACTGATGATGATGTGGCTTTTCCCTGTACAACAGGCAGCTGGACAGAGGCAGTGCACTCTCTGAAAAGCTTTATTAACGAATACAAGTGTTTTGACGCGAAGACCCTAGATGGCGCTTCGAGCGACGGGAGGCGGAAGTAAGTGAGGGGGGTGCCCCCTCCCGCGGGAGTTCCGCAACAGAGGTAATCTAATAACTTTGACCAGCGCATACCCGCGTCCCCCCCTCCCGTTGCGCCGCCAGCAGTTCGACTGGCCCCTTAGCAACAATGATGCCGTTGCTATGGAGCCACATGACGCGTTGCTGCCAATGGGAATATAGGCATCGTTTCGCTGCTACAGACAACGGCTACAGACAACGCCGGCTTCTACTCCATGGGAGAGTTAATGCTTTCGCATTAATAGGAAACACAATATAGACTCGGTTCTCGCAGTGCTCCATATACCTCGGAAAACCGCGGGAATATATGCTCCGCGCCATCCCGCAACCCAATCAATCCCGTAACCGCGCGCTGCTGCTCTCAAGAACTGTGTATCTTTGCCCGCAAGATAAATTGAAGCCACATTGACGTATTCATCACTGTAACTGTCGATTAAATCTGCCTCGATAATTCTCTCACCGTTTTGTCTTTATGTCTGCTGATAATCGTGCATGTATAGTTAATACAGGTCTACATCCGTAGTCGTGACAATGCATCGACATATGGCTATCTCGATGGCTGCTCACATTTTTCGGTTACGTTCACGTCATTTATCGTTAACACATCTTCATGTCTGGCCTACACATTTTTTGCCACCCCCCCCCCCCATCAGCGGGATCTGAGACACGACCTCCTCTGTCTGCGCATGCAACAAACAGTTCAAGTTAGCGCCATTACGTTGTCTGTTCTTCTCACTTATCCGTGTCTATAAGCGCAACCGTGCAGACGTCGATATACCTTCTTATACTCAGCGGGTGTTAATGCCGTACTCTGGCTCTCATTTCAGTAATCAATACGCGTTTTTAACGGACAGCCAAGCTAAGTGTGCCAGAAGCACATTGCAAATGAACAATGAGATAAATATTTTTTTTAGTTGAAATACGGCTACCGATGAATTATTGACATCTAATAGCAAAAAAGACGCTTAGGCGTGCAGACGTTCCCAAGACTTTGCTCAAAATGTCGTGAAAACGATGCAAAAATGTGGGGCACTTAAAGGTCTCTCTGTTTGCCAGTTATACACGCCGGCTAGAGAGATCTGTTAAGTCTGCTGACAGAAATCAGCGATGAACGAGAACGCAGAAAAATGGCTCCGTAGCCACTCTCACAGCGCGTCTATGGATTATCCAAAAGGAGCTTGCAAGGTGCAAAATAAAAATCACCTCAACTCACGAACTTGGTGAAAAGTTGAAATGTGCTCTTTCTGAACTAGCTCTTCCTGCGCGACGTTCTGATGACGCAGGAAGTCGTTCACGTAAACCGAACCTACACTTTCGCTTTCTTTTTTTCCTGGCCTAAAAGATTGCGTCATTTTAATATTAGCCTCCTGCGCGGAATTGGGCTGTGACTCTGAGCACGCGCATTAGCTCTCTTTTGTCGAGTATAAGGATGGATGTTAATGGCTATACCCTTTGTAACGGGCGGTAGCTTGCGCCACCTGGCATATGTCGAAAAAGACAAACATATGATTCCTCCCATCCATTTCAAACCAATATTCTCCCCCTGACAATAACCAGGTGGTGTGGAATATCACCAAGATGACCCACGGGGATCGGGCCAAAAAAACAAAAACAGAAAACATCGCACCCCTCCTCTTCCCCCCGACGAGGGACACCATGAAAACTCCCACACCCCAATGAGTCAGCATTTTTCGCCTGCGCAATAATTGCCAAGGAAGGGTGTTTACGGCGTGCAAGTCTCCGTGCTCCCTACGCACCTTGGGCGTATATTTACGCAACAAATGCTGCAACACGCTTTTTTTTCTTCTCAACCTTAGTCAATGGCGGCGCGTGGCTGGCTTCTTTGTCACCGCGCTTTCTCTACGCGTTCTCGAGACTGCCCTATGATTGGTGTGCCCCTGCTTGCATTCCTACGTTCCAGATAGGTATATTAAGACACTCTCTCGCCGCATAGGTGAACGCTGTCCAAATTCAAACATACGGTTTTATATTTCGGCTCCGATAAACTTGCCGTACAAATTGACTCTAATGCAATTGCTTCGGCTCACCTGTTCGGCAAGTTAAACCCCACCAAAAAGAGGCGTATTATTGTAACTGTTTTCTTCTTTGAGCATAAGGAAGCGGTCACTGGGTCCAGCTAGAGGCATGAAGAATACGAGTATTTCATTTAGCGAGGATTACCCAAAGAAGGTTTAATTTACATAGAAGAAGCTCTTCGAATTCGCTGGAAAACAAGGGAATCCTTAAAAACATCATATGTTTTCTACAATTTTAATTACTTATATTAACGATTCTAATGTCGAAGAACCATCATCACCATTTATCTTCCATCTGTACACTACCATTGAGTCATCATTGGACAAGCGCCCCAGGTCTTTATGATAGAGCGACTTGCATTTCTGTGGCACCACGGGTTTCTTCAGCTAAAATGAATATCGATAGCAATGTCAAGAGCAATATCAATGTATGTTTGTTGGAGCGAAAACATTTGTTTTAGTATAAAAGGAGCAAGACTATAAAGCATCCACGTAACTTGCAACATATATCCGAAGGATACGTTTGTCGCGTAAAAATTAAGAACCCAGCACACCAATAAACAAACCCATTATTTCCCAAATTCTACATAGTTTATCGCTCCCGACCCCAATTTCGAGCAGGTTCACATTAGGGAGTGTTAGGGAACAGCTTTTGCACCTCCGATAATGTGCGATGGGCCCTCCGGTACAAACAGCGCACATGCTACCGCAGAAGACTCGCATGTGCACAGTTCAAACAGGAGGGCCTACCGTACCGTTTCGGATGTGCAAAAACGGTTCACTAAACCTCTCAATTGATATCGACGGACCGCTACCACCATGCAAAGGGTTCCGATAGCTCCTTGGTAGAGAGCTTTAGTACATCATTCCGATACCTCCAATAACGATACCCGATAACGATACGATGCACTGCGCAAAGGCGGCGGCGGAGTGTCGGGTACCGTTATTCTGGAGCCATTAGGCCAGATCTAATAAAGCTCTCTACTGTTGTTGATTGGTCCACCCGCTGGCCGCAAGCGACACCCATCCGAGACATCGGAGCCGAGACGTTTGCTTCCGCTTTCGTCGACGTCTGGGTTGCACGCTTGGGAACTCCCGTCGAGGTTGCCGCAGACAGCAGGTGCCGGCAGTTCGAGTCGGCACTTTTCCTACATCTGTCCGAGCTGCTGGGAACGGCACGCATATAAACGATTGACTATACCAATCGTAAGCCAATGGTCTCTTCGAGAAATTTCGCCGCCAACTGAAGCCCTCACTTTTTGTTTCACCCTAATTCCTACACGCTGCCGACGCTTCGAGCTGATTGGGATTAATCAGAAGGCGTCCAGAGTGCACCATCATGGTGTTGTTAATATGTGTGTACGTCTTCTATCATCAATCACAAAAAAAAATAACTAGTGACTTGCGCTTTTTGCGGCTGTTTGATTGGTCCATGAGCTCGTACTGTCGGCTGCGCCGGGACTTCAGCTGAAACGAAGTGCACCCTTACAATGGTTTTCCGCCTTTGCCGAATGAAATGAATGGAGTGAAATACAAGGACACTTGCTACATTCACCGCTTACCTGGAGGGCACAGGACTCAAGGAAATACCTGAAAAGCCGAAAGTACTTCCTAACAGTTCAGAAGACCGCGGGAAAGTGTCTTCGCTAAATCTAGCGGGATACTTTATCCGCTGAGTTCAGCGGAAAACATTCTCCGCGAAATCTAAAATGACTTTTTTCTTTCCGCTAAATTCAGGGAGAAATGTTCTTCTTTAAACGTCACAGTGTCACGTAACGTCAGTGACACCATGGTGGTACATAAAATTGTGACGTAACGTGACACTCGCATGACATCATGGTTAGTGTGCTGTGGGAGTTTGTGTACCGTATTTTCCGGACTATAGTCCGCACCCGGTGTATAGTCCGCAGGAACAAATTTGGGGTCAAAAATTAAAGTTTTTGCTTAGATAGTCCGCACCCGGTGCATAATCCGCACCTGGTGCATAGTACGCAGCTGGTGCTTAGTCGACACGAAAATCTTCTCATGGACGGCACCCCTTGACAAATGTATGCTTTTTTAACTCACAAAGAAGCCTATAATATACATAAATCATCATTAACATACTCTTTCATTCACAAAATCTGTCACGTCTCGGTATAATCAATGATATTGAAAAACAAAAATCCTGTATAGTCCGCACGCGTAGATAGTCCGCACTGCACAAAATTTCAACTTTTAAACATGTATAGTCCGCGGACTATAGCCCGGAAAATACGGTAGTCTATGCGAAGCAGTTTGCAGTGCCTCGGCTGTCCTCGCAGTTAAATTGCAACACACGGCAAGGAATAGGGAATATTCTGTTTCCCCTGCTTGGAATTTTCTAAAGCTTCATTTTATTTCGCTAAGACTAAAGATTTCAAACGTACTAAAGAAAGGAAGATAAATACTTTATCAATACTGATAGCAAGCACATATAGACTGTGAAATTCCAAGAGCCTCACGAATTGGATTAAGTCCTCACAATAGTGATAACTTAGCAGGAAGGGAAATTAGGCATAAGAGCGTATGTCCAAGTAAAAAGGCGAGCGCGAGCGTGGAAACGACGAGGGCGATACGATAGGCGAGTGCTATGTTGGCGTTGTTTGCCACACAGCGATTGTTTGTGGGGATGATAATGGTAACGAAACTGCGCCCCCTATAGTTCAATCTCCTCGCCAATAGGCTAAGCGCTAGTACCACATAAACAACAAACCACACGTGAATAAAGAGACCGTGGAACAGCGTTAGATTGCAATTATTCTCACATTGCGCAAGTTCACTGGCACTAGCGTGACCCAAGTATGGTTGCACGCAGCGCTATCTGACCCCAAATATACTCTTCGTCGCGGTATAATACCACCCTTTCAAATGTCTATCAACCAACATTTGCGTTCGCCATTGCTCGGACACGAAGGGCGTGATTGGATCCGAGTCATCGCGGAACGCTGACGAAGCGCTCGTGTCCAATCCGAGCTGGGCCGAGTTCACGCCGAACCCTGACGCAACCCTCGTGCCCAATACATGTGAAGAGTGCGTGATCAAGCAATGGCGGACAGGCGTTTGCGCGGACTTTGCAATCCTCAATGGATTGCAATCCTTCGCAATCCTCACTGAAGCAAAAACTAGGATCGCAGAGACGAGCATAGCCACTGATCTCAATGACAATTGCTGGATCGCGTTTGCCCGCTCCGCGAATGCGGTCACTGGCGGCCATCTTTTTGGTAGAGTTATATCACCTCTAGCCAAGATACAGTTGTTGAAGCCAACTGGCAGCCACCATCATTCATTCATGGCAGACGGCGTTTTGGTAGTTGTGGTGGCAGGCTGCCATCAAAATATCGTGGATGATATTCCGTGATTGATTGAAATTGTTTGACGAAACATGTTTTTAAAACCCGGCGTGAACGGTAGCCCGGTCTTTGAGGACCCGGTGAAAGTTTCACGAAATCGCGCAGCACCGGGGAAAAGCAGCACAGCACGCATCGAAAGTCGCATCGAAAAAAGCATCGAAAGCAGACGCCGGTACGTAGTCTGCTTTCGATGCGAGCTGCGCTGCTTTGCCCCGGTGCTGCGCTTTCGTAGAACTTTCGCCGGGTCCTCAAAGACGAGGCTACCGTTCACGCCGGGTTTCAAGAATCTGCTTCGTCGAACAACTTCAATCAAGCACGAAATATAACCCACGGTACAGTGTACTAGATCTACGGCTATTTTATGGCAGCCTGCCGCCATTGCGCTATCCGCCATACTACTATAATGGCTAGAGATGATATAACTCTACCAAAAAGATGGCCGACCGTGGCCGCATTCCCGTCCATAGGCGGTGCTGGTCAAACGCAATCCAGCAATTGTCATTGAGATCAGTGAGCATAGCCATCGAGGTTATCCTATGGTGACGACGCGGTCGAAGGTAGCAGACCGACTTGGCCGTCTGTCATCCATTTGCGCCGCCAACTAACTGCGTTTGCCACTGACGCTTCCTCGCATCAATCTGCGCATTCTTTGTGATGCCCGTGTCCCACTAGAGCGACATACAGAAACAAAAGACAACGACAAGCCTCAAACCAGAGTCTTTCGCGATTTGAGAGGCTTTGTAGAATAAAGGAGGCTATGCTCAAACACGAGCATCATGCACGCGAGGGTATCTTTGGCAGGCTTGCAATCTCTCGTGCGTACTTCACGAGCACCGAACGACTAAACGCCTGCCAAAGGTACCATCGCGAGCATGCTGCATGGGTTTGAGGCTTGTCGCTGTCTTTTGTGTCTGTCTATCGCTCTAGTGGGACACGGGCATGAAGGTGTATACACACGAAAGACTTTGTCCGCGGACAAGTTCCTACAAAAGGCGTGACGTGACCTCTTCTGGGGTATGAAATCGGCCATGTTTCTGGCGAAAACAGCAGGAAAAACCAAGGGATATGTCCACGGACCTGAATAACGTGTCCTCGGACCTGATGTACCTTGCGTATCACGTGGGCGAACGCCACAGAATATGTCCGCGGACCTACGGGACCACGAATATAGGGGTTTTGAACGCGATCTAATTCTGCCTTTTTTCGAGTTCTCTGTGCTCCGCGGACAAGCCCAGGAACCGATTGCGTGAAAGGATGGGTCTTCGCTCATTTTCCAGTACGATTAGTACGCACGAGCTACAGCTGTAAAAGATGCCCGAGGGTTCCTGCGCATAGTGAAAAGAGGAGCCGAAAAGAAAAAGAAAGAAAACGACTGGAAAATGTTTTTGATTCGAACATGGAGACCAACAAGGCTTCACGAGTTGTTGTGGCTTGTGCCCTCATGATGGAGGATGAGGAAGTCGCGGAAGCACCTAATATCGACGCAAAAAAAACATGGACGATTAAAACATGGATGTCCAAGAAGAAACTCGGGATACAAAATCTACTCTATGAAGAACTTCTAGAGAGCGACCCCGTGGGGTACCGCCGCATGCTGCGTGTTAACTTCAACCAGTTTGCTGACATTCTCTCGTCAATTGCATCATGCATCCAAAAACTCGACACTGAAATGCGTCCAGCCATCCCAGCCAAAGGCAAAATTCGACTGACGCTGCGGTTTCTTGGCTCAGGCGTGTGGTTATTCTTCTTACTTTTGTTCTTGTTTCAGCATATTTGAGAACTTCGCTCGACTTAGCCGTGTTTCTTGTTTTCTTGCGAATTTTCAGGGGAAAGTCAACATTCCTTAAGCAGGCAGTTCCGCATTAGCCACAGCGCCGTCAACGGGTTCCTCGTTGAAACTTGCGACGCCATTTACAATATGCTGGGACCAAAATATGTGGTGTTATAGCGGACGAAGGACGAGTGGCTGGCAGTAATGAGGAACGTTTACGAAAGATGGAAATTTTCGCAATGTATTGGAGCGTGGATGGAAAACATGTCACAATTATCAAACCTCCAAACTCTGGATCTGTGTATTTTAATTACAAGAAGACCTTGAGTATCGTGCTTTTTGCTCTTGTGGACGTAGACAGCAGCTTTTTTGTACATTGATGTCGGCGCACCCGTGTCTGATGGAGATAGATGCATTTGGAGGACGACACCACTAGGGAACGCCATCGAGAACGGAACAGCCGGACTGCCAATCTCAGGACCTGGACCGGTCGGCGTCCCACCCGTCATTGTGGGAGACGGCGCCTTCCCCTTGTCTATGAACGTAATGAAGCCGTACACTGGTACACATTTGGATGAAGAAAAGGTTATATTTAACTACAGGTGTGTTGCTTACATCGTGTCATTTCTAAACATCGTTTTTCTTATATTAGTTTTATTTTTTTTTTTTTTTCAGTTCAGATTAAGCCGAGCCAGAGGGGTAGCAGAAAATGCGTTTGGCATTCTGGCAAACCGTTTTAGGTTTTTGAACGCAACTTTCGATGCCGAACCTGGAAGGGTCACCTCATTCGTCAAGGCAGCGTGTGTGCTGCACAACTATTTGCGAGCTGCACCTGTGCTTTCTAAAACGTCGAGGGAGGACCACCAGCGAAAAAGGACAATCTACTTCGGGCTACGAAGTTCCAAAGGGCGCTCCGGGGCAAGAGGTCTAGATGTGCGTGAGCGCCTACGGAGACACTTTAATGACGAAGGCGCCGTCGCGTGGCAGAGGGAACAGGCGGGCTTTACTCTGCGGATAAATAACTAAATTTAATCTTATCTGCATGTGCAGACAAGTGCAGAAGCAAATAAATGGGAACGTATATTTAGATACCATTTCATGGTCTGTATATTGCTACTTCATTTACTTTACAATCGTTTATGCATGTGTTGGCACTTTGACCACCAAAACTTTTTAGGGGCGAAGCTCCTTAGGGGCTAGCCATGTCCGTCCGCCGTCCGTTGTCCGCCGTAGGCCGGCGTCGGGTGCTCGTGCTTCTGCTCGTGAGATCACGTGCTCACGAGCACGTGAGCACATGCTCACGTGCTCGTGTATGGCAAAAACAAAATTGGAAAAAAAAAAGATGAAAAAAATTATCAAAAAAGAAAAAGAAGGAAAAAAAGAGTAGGGGGTTCTGAGATACCATCCCATCTGTCTGCTTAAAAAAAGAAAAAGAAGAAAACCACACATTCTCCTACTGACATGAATAAAAAGGCTCAAAGAAAAAGAAGAAAAAAAAAGAGTAGGGGGTTCTGAGATGCCATCCCATCTGTCTGCTTAAAAAAAGAAAAAGAAGAAAACCACACATTCTCCTACTGACATGAATGAAAAGGCTCGGCATGCTGCGGCTCGGCGTCTACGCACACAAGCACCACCAGAGCTTCGCCCCAAGCAACATCATTCACCACGTGGAGATGCGGTCAATTTTTTGTGTTATGCTCTAATTGTTCAACTTTATGTAAACATACTTCCAGGAATCGTCAATGTTTCCTCATTTTTTTTATTTTGTCATGCTATAATATTGGTTACAATAGAATACACTGACCCTCTCCAACAAAAACAGCCATCAGTTTCGAATGTAATAAGTACGAAAGGCAAAGAATACATCCACTTGTTTGTTTCCAAGTATCCCTTTCGCTTACGCTTAATTTTGGTTTAACAGTTTTGAGTTTGAATAGGGTTCGCTGAATTAAATTTATTCTTACTGTCGGTCTAGGTAACGCTCGACTAGTTCCACAACCTCTATCTGACACCGAATAAAATTAGTTCCGTTCAGTTTTCTCATCTGGCCAGCCACTACTCTTCCGAAATTATCAGCGTCGTCGCTACCTTTTTCAGTTGCGAAACTTTCGGCAATTTTCGTTAAAGCATCCGTGCGCTCTTTCCACCCAGAGCTGGAACAGTCATCTGTTTTCCTTTTTTCCTTCATTTGTGCGCTTCACAGGAGTGCCACACGCTTCCACACTGGGACTCGTTGTTCCGCGCGGTGTGTGTGTGGAAGGTGTGTGAAGGACGAGTTCCCTGATCTCGGTCATAACAGACGCCAATTCTGTCTCACTGTCCATCTGGAAAGGTAAAAGAAATACGAATGCGTTACGGTAGAGGAACTATATGTAAAGCACCGCTTGCACGGCAGAATATCGCAAGTGTCGGCCATTTACCCTTCAGAGTATTGAGGGAGAGATAAAGAGAGAGAGAGTTTTAGTAGTGAGGGGAGGACAGCGATGGGTTGCGTGACCAAGGGTAGATGTCACCACCGTAGTATTGCGGGAGAGCCGAGAGTTGTTTTTTAAAGAGACGCGGCATTTCGGACCCATCGAAGGCTCACCGGCGGTTGGCCGTTTGACTTGCAAAATTTAAGAAAGGAAAGGTTTACTCAATGAAGGATCCTGTACACTCCATTTGAGGTCAAAACTGTTGCGTGGCTCTGAAACTAGTATGAAACTACATTGCGGCCCGGACCCGGCCCGCGGGCCGCTGCTTGTCAAACCCTAGGTTAGTCTCTCGCAGCTTCATCCAGCGACTACCAGCACTTCAAGAGACCTTGATTAACACGAGTGAACGAAAGAAAATACTTAAGCGTGTAGAGCAAAGCCAGAGCTCAAACGTCAGCCTAGCTAATGGGACTCCGGGACTCAGTGACCTCCATCAACGAACGCTCGCCAACGTTTCATTCGATAGGTGTAAAGAATCAAGTTAAACGAATCGGTCAACCCGCCAAACGTTACTCACTCCATTGGGATCCTCATGTTGGTAAGACTCGTTGCACTCCCGGGAAAGGACAGGTTTGCTCCGACCCAAAAATAGGAGACTGCGGTAGAACCTCCATCTACCATTGTACGTGTACTCCGCAGCTTCGCGGCTCTTCGTCTTTATGATCTTTCCCTTTTCCCGTCTGAAGACGCGTCGCTTATTTTGAAAAAAGCCCCTCAGTCCCTGTGAAATGTCAGACAACAATAAGCGGTCAAATACAACTAGGAATCGACACTAATTAGTCTGCCTTCAACCAAGTTACTTTCCGTGAAAGGCCCCTACTGGGAGTACCGTCGTTCCATTTCACTGGCAATTTGTTTCCAGAGCTCTGATTTTATGTCGCAGTTGCGGTACTGGTCGTTTTGAAGGCACCAAAGCTGTGGAAACTCGTCTACGAGTGCAATTAAACAGAGCGTCGCTTCCTCGCTGAGGGCCTTCTTCGTTGTCAACTTCAATGCCAGGTTCATCAGACACTGGCGGGATTAGAATCCACCGTCACGTGGCGTTGCGTGGCCGTTCTCTTGTAGCTTGGAACACATCGAAGCACAACCAAGGCTCTCACCGCGAGGTGAGGGCGTTGGAAAATACCAATCCTGAACAGTATAGCTTGTGCAGCGAAGGCAGCGAGAAAGGTACGAGGTCGGACTAGCAGTTCTCGCTATGGTTCACGGCAACCATGCAGTATTAATTCGCGTGTCCTCGGACGTTCACAAGTCCGCGGACTTGTCCGTTGTGACGTCGAATCCAGGTGATACGCCTATCTTACAGGTCCGCGGACATCGTTCCCTGAATTTGTCCGCCGTGTGAATACACCTTAAGTGAAACAAAAAAAAGGTATAAGCGAGGACGACGTTGCAAATCTCTGTAAAGACACAGCAGCGCGTGCCAGAGAGGCGGGTACCATAAAGTGCAATTCTGGATGCGACGACATACCTCGTTTCCATACATGTACGTAACGCGTTACAAGTAACGAGTTACTTGTACCTAGTTACTATTTTCGGTAACGAGTAACGTATTTAGTTACTTTTTTAGAAAAGGAACGAGTAACGGTATTTAGTTACTTTGAAAGCCAAGTAACGAGTAACGGTATCTCGTTACTTTTGAGGAGTAACGTGTACAACACCGCTTAAACGGCCTTGTTTTTATTCTAGCCTGAGTATGCGTCTATTGTGACAAAGGCAGATGGGCAACCCGAAAAACAACTAACCAGAATGACAGTACAGCAACGTATATCGCTAAACACGTCAGTCGAACGGTTCGACTGACGTGTCCAGCGATAAACGTGGCTGTACTGAACTCTACAGCTGGGAATGTCCTTCACCCAGCGAGCAGAATCAGGTTCGTTGGTTGAACCTTGTAGGAACGGGTACGGACCGAATGTAAACCCGGAGGTTGCAAACACGGGGAGGCACATAACCCATTACCCGCTGTCCTCAATGAAGGCGCAGTTCTCGAAGATTCACCAGCTCTTCCTGAAGCACAGCACTGCCGTTCCTCCGAGCGCGTCGGTAGAAGGACTCTTCATCGTCGCCGGAGATGTATTTTCAAGGAAGCGGGGAAACATAACTGATGAAAACTTCTACAGGCAGCTGCTGCTGAAGGGCAATTACTACTAAAAAGAAAACAACAAACCATGAAACAAAAACAGTTGTGTATTTGGTCATCAAAGTAACGTGGAAAGTAACTCGTTACTTTTGAGGTAATTCACGCGTTCCTTTTGAGAATCGGTAACGAGTAACGTATTTAGTTACTTTTCGAGCGAGTAACGAGTAACGGTATTTAGTTACTTTTTTTTGGGTAACGTGTACATGTCTGCTCGTTTCTCGCTATGAGGCGGTGGGAACAAACGGCGTCAAAAGCGTGGCATCATGGTAGCTATCGTGGTTCTCTGTCTTCCGTCATCACTAAACCAATAATGTAGAGGGAACCGCCAGTGACTTGCGCTTTTAGTATGGGCGTTTTTGAGGTTGATTCTGATCGTGCCTTTGATTGCACTCCGACACACGATGAAACAAAGTATGGATGATGATGATGGTGATTTTGGGGTTTAATGGCGCAAGAGCTACGAGGCCCTCTGCGCCAAACTATAATTGAAAGGAGGATTGTACTACAGAAAGGGTTTCACAAAAGTTCAACCAGAAACCTAGAATCTGTGTTAAAGGCCAATACTACGAAGAAATTCTGTCACTCTTTTGGTGTTACAATGCTCGGTTGTAGCAGGGAATGTATTGAGCGCAACGTTATAACTATGGTAACCATCGGCAGCCTAGTTTCGCACATGGCTCAATGGGTTCCAGCTGTTGAAAGCAAGCGTGAACATTCTTCAACGTAAAAAAAGGAGTCAGCAAAATGCCTGTGGGTAACTCAGGGCATAAAGTTACTCATCTTCTACGTAGCTTTGTATCCATGCCACGAAATCCACAGAATGGTTGCGCCCAACCAGTGGCCCTCCGAACTAGAGGATGCGGTAGGACCTCCGCATACCGTACTTGTCCTCAACAACTATCCCATTTTTAATAGTTTTGCCTTTTTTTTTTTGAAGCTAAAAATGTGTCGCATTGTTTTTAGAAAATGTCATTTTTTTATATAAGGCAAATATAAGCGGGCAAATAGAACTGCGTTGTTCACATGAACCAGTCAGCGTTAAATCACCTATCGAGAGTTCATAAAGTTTCTTCAAGAAAGTGGCCTCGCATCGCGACTTTAATACGTCGTTTGCGACCGACAGCTTCAATTTGACGCGTTAGTCTTGAACGGTTATGTATGCGCAGATCTATGACATGCACTGTGATCGTATCAATTCGACATCGCAGGTGAAAAGATTTGCCACCCACCTTTAGCGGCGCCTGGTGTGACACGTTGTGTATTGATACGTCTATATCCGCGTATAGTTAACCACACGCCACTGATTTTGAGCTTCCCCTTCACTCAACGTGGTTTTAGGCAACACAGCCTAGCCGAAACATCCGCAGATAACTATTCGAAATCCTTGGTTTGCCACCACGATTAAAATTTTCTGCCCATTACCCCTTTACTTCTTCTATTCCTCTCTCCCCTGCCCATACGAGTCTTTCCCCCGTGATGGGCGGATAACATTTAAGCAAGGGCATTTCCCCCTTTTCTATCTCATCATTACAACAACAACAACAACAGTCAGCGTTCAGTCATCTAACCTGCCATGTAAGGCCCATATCGGCAGAAGCGCCACTCCATTTCTTTGCTGGGGCTATAGCTGGCATTTTATATCTTTGTTTCGGTATTCATCGTAGTGGCAGCAGCAGTTATAGGAATTTTCCACGAGTAAAGTTAGAAAGAACTCTGTTTCGTCGCTGGCACCCTTTATCTTCGTCTACTTCGCTACAAATTGTCCAGATATTGACTTGGTGCAAATCTAGTGTCACGTGCGCTGGGTAGTTGTTCTATCTTAGCTTGGAGTGCAGCGAAAGCTAGGTGTGCAAGGTCACAGCTTTGAGGGGTGCTGATCTTGTTTGGTAGCACGGACACCGAAAGCAGCAAAAGAAGCTACGAGTTTGGACTCGCGGTTTGCACTTCGGTCTACGGGAACCATGGGATTTAGGGCCAGGTCCGCGGACAGATTCGTCCGTGATGACGTCAAGGCCAAGTGATAAGCACACTCTTCTGGTCCGCGGACCTGGTTTCCTTAATTTGTCCGCCGTGTGAATACACATTAAAGATGCGCAATTTTCTCGAGCCTCAATGAAAAAAAGGAGCTGCAAAATTAGGGAGACCTAGGAAGAGTCTTATTTTCAGGGATACATATTATTCAAGTAAAGTACTAAGTACGCTGGGTGCAATGTACTTCGAGTAAATTATTGGTAGTTTTTAACAATTTTTTATGATGCCCTTTCATTCCGCATTCCCATATATATATATATATATATATATATATATATATATATATATATATATATATATATATATATATATATATATATATATATATATATATATATATATATATATATATTTTTTTTTTTAACTTGTATTCGTTGCCCCAAGGGTAATCTGCGTTGCATCAGCTATTTTCGGAAATGGGGGCGAATATAGAAAAAGGGTTAAGTAGCCCAAGAACAGTTGTTTTTCTCTCGCTGACGAACTACTTCACAAAATCGACCTATTATACTCTTATTTTGTGTCGGTATTATAGCCGCCATTACTTCACTCGGAGAAATGACCAGACTAGCGATGCGTCGTCTGCTTGCGCTTCTGGTGTGAGTAGAATATTCCTCCCAGTAATATTTAAGAGACGACAAGGTATCAATTTGTGATACAAATTTAACAAGACCAAATTTGAGGGAATGTACTTTGAACTCGGGAATTGTACATTCCTCGGAAAGTCCCAGAAAAAAACCTTTACGCACTGAGGTACAAGTATACATACTCAGAGAATGTGCTTTAAGTAATTTACAAGTTTTCTAAACCTACTTAATGTGGTACTTTAAGTACAATGCATGCACTTAAAGGGACACTGACACCCCCCACCTTTTTGTTTTGTTTTTTTGCCAGGCAATTCATTATCAATATTTTGCTGCACCGTCACGTTTATTTTTAATAAAATGAAAAAAAAAAAACACAACTGCTTGAAACGAAAACCGAAACTGGACTGGGAGGAAGAATAAATATACACAAAAGAAAGTTGGCGGGAGTCACTTGGCTGTGCAACTTGTTGTTTTCTTCCATCAACGTATTTGCGGCTTTTTAGAAGCCACAAAAAATGGGCACCAGATTTCCTTTCTATTTTTAATATTGAGCTTGTGCCTTCGATGACCCACGACTTTGATTATATTTGGTGATTTTGTCTAAACCATAGAAAACGGCACGTGACCACGGAGAAGAGAGTGAGCGCGACTCAAACCGGCCAGTTCTCGATCGGCTGTTTTAGGGCGGAAAGAAACCGAATTTCGAGCCGCAAATTGTGTTCTGGGTAGTTGGGCTCTCATATGTCATGTACAAATAAAAACCTTGGCGGTCATAAATACCGTCTCAGTGTCGCTTTAACGTGCTTCTTAACAGTGCTGTATTCCATAGCAAAGCGTTTTAGCAAAAGTAACACCGGAGAGGGGGCAAGAGCACTGAACGAAACCACCAATGATGGTCAGCAGAGAGCTTTGTAAGAGGTACTTGTTCCGCTTTTCTTAACTTGCAGTAGTCTAGAGATACCCGACTGTAATCTCTCGAAAATAATTAAGATACAATCACCCGAAATGTCCGTTTGGTATAGACTGAGAGACCTTTCCAAAACATCATCCGTTTTGTTTCGCTCCCTTTTCCTTTAAAACAAATACTCGAAGAACGGATGAGAATCTATAGCTTTTGCGAGCACGCGAGCCTTTGCTTCTTCCAGCTTCGGTTTTTTTATCCAGTCCCGAATGTATTTCTTCTCGAGACTCCTCGCTGCCTTGACGACCAACGGTTCTTCCCGGGTGGAAAATCTGAGGTCGTAGTGATGAGCGGCGCCCGGAATTACGATGGCCACGACGGTGTCCGAGATCGACTCCATGAGACCGACCCCGGCCCAGGGATCCGCATCTCCGTTGCTAAAGTAATAAAAAAAAAACGCTGTAAAGAAGACCTTTGTCCGAAACACAATGCAAGACTGTACTGAATGTGGTCTACAACCTTATGCGCAATAAAAAAGTGAATGAAACATCTTTTCATTGTTCAACAAGAAATATTCCCCCATCGCTTGCCATAATCATTAATAGAAAAATATTAAACGAAACATGGTTAAATGTACATGACGATTAACGAGAAGTTTATGCTAGTTGGTATGCAGACATAATTCAAAAACAAAACAGCGCAATGACGAGGGAAAAGTAAAAGGTGCCCTGTCGGTTGCCTTAGACTTTGTTCTCGTCTTTGCACCGTTTTGTTTTTAATTCTGTAGATGAGGACGGCGCGAAGAGAGCGGAATGTCTCTATTAATATGTTTCTAAAGTATACATCAATAAGAATATTTCATTATCTCAGTAAAATCATACAAATGTGTACGTGGATTATTTTCAGCATATCTTTTGTTTACTTATTTTCTCAGTTACGATGTTTACGGGCAAAGTATTGAAATAAGAGATATTCCCTATGTCTGTTAGTACACTCTTAGACTAAACGAGGTGGTTAGGTTCCGTAGTTTCTGTACAATAAAAAGTAAAGGATAAATGCTGCGTTTGCCACGAGAAGTGGAAAAAGCTCGTATCTGTATATTTTGGGTGCTCATGAATTGGCGGAACAGTCAAACAAACTGTATCTTAGTGAACCTGTAGGACATGTGTATGCAATACGCCTCCGGGGTCGGTGCCAGGTTGAAATTTCATGGGAAGCTTCTCCCTGTTCTTTTCACTTTAGCAGAGCGAATGTTGGAGAGAAGGTCGCCTCCCTTCCAGCGTTCGCTCTCCTAAAGTGGAAAAATGTGCGAGGTGTTTCCCCTGGGCGTTTAACCTGGCACCGACTATTGGTTAAAAAGAAACTTCAGATTGAACAAATATCCCCCGTACCTGAAGATGATATTGGACGCAGACTCCATGTTCCTGCCACCGTACGTCATCACGGCCTTGTAGAGGTCAGGTGTGACATTGAATCTCTGCTGGCAATTTTGAATGGTTTCCGTAACGTTCCAGATGAGCGGATAGAACATGTCGGTGAGCCCGTCGCTGCACGTGGGCATCACGAGTTCTGTGCAACCCTGTGAAAACACAAAAGGCGGACAATCTTCATTAGCGTTCGACGACCCAAGTAGCGCAGCTCTTTCTGTCAATATTTATTTTTTTTGTATGAACATTTAGGGTTTGGAAGACACAAAAAGTCAAGGCAGTACTTTATCTTATTTGGACAGAGTATGCGTATACTGTCCCTAAATTGCAAAATGAGTTCCGTAGTTCGGCTTCACTCTTTTCTTGTTCGGTTGTCGCCTGGCTTCCTCGGGAATGTCCAAATTAGACTTCACTTATGATTATTTAGTTTTCACTTGTTAACTTTGGGCCTTAATTTCCAAACAAGTGCCGGATTTACGCTTTCCTTCTGGTTGTTCTGTTGATACACGTCATCTATGGCTCATATCTGGAACTTTGGTAATTATACGACGAATCAGAGAAAAGCCATACAAAAACCAAAGAAGTGTAGAAATAAAAAAAAAAACGACATATAGAAAGAAGACCGGAAAAAAACAATATTTCGCTTTCCTTTTATCCCTGTAACTTAGCCGCGCTCCATTTCGTCAAAGAAAAGTACTTCGGGACTAACTAACGCCTCGAAGCAAATCCACCTTGAATCGCCAAACATGGGACAAAGTTAGACGCTCCACTGGCGTACTGCCTCGGGGTGTACTGGAGGTATCCTTCAGCGCTCGAGACGTTCACGATCAACTTTCCTATTTTCGGTACGAACGTTTAGGCACGCTGTAAAGTCAGACTATGCTCGCAGAGTTGTCAAAATAGTTCGAAGCAGCATAATTAGCTTCCACTTTCTCGCCTGACAAAAAAGAAAAAAACAAAGGACATTCTCGGAATTTGATTTTGAATAGAAAAGACAAAAGTACGAAGCAAATCACTTGTTTAACCAAATATTTAAAAATGCCACTTTTTTTGTTTTTGCTTTCCTTTTGCGTCATTTTTACTTTATTACATGTTGATATTTTAAAACCCGCCCAAAAATGGTTCGATGTCCAGTGCCATATGTGAAGCCCAGTTTCCTGCTGTGATATTGAACAATTTTACTCTCCTTATGACTTCCGGTGTTTACCATTAGTACTTTATAGAATGCGAAACTAAGCAAATAGTTCGCAGTACTACCAGTAAAACAAAATGCGAACGTTATATTTTTTTTGGCGAAGTTTAAAGAAGCAGTTAAACGCACACATCAAATGTAAAACAAAAGCATTCTCTTCACATTGTATTATTCTTAGCTTGCGTTTACTGGTACTTAAACCTGAAACGACATAAATATAAACTGAGCTGCTATTTGATCGTATGTAATCTCCAATATTTCGGGCAATGTACTCTTTTCAAAAGTACGCTCCATCTAGTACCTGCCGCGCCAATTATCGGAGCGCGCCATTGTTTGAGCACGCAGTCCGAGCACGTATTGGACACGAGGACAGCGTCACGTTCGGCGCGTACTCGGTTCAACTCGAACGGAGAACGAGTGTTGCGTCAGCGGTCGGCAAAGATCGGATCCAATCCCGAGCTTCATGCCCATTAAGGGCGACCACCAATGTTGCATAATGAAGTTTTTTTTAAGTGTTTTTTTTTATGTTTGTTGTTTATTCTTGCTGAATAGATGTTTCTTATTTTTTTCTGGGGCAAGTTCTTTTGGGGCTGTACGTCCCTCCGAGCACGTTTGAAAACATAAAACTTTATTTTAGAATATTACCTGGAAATCCCACGCGACCAGGACGCCGTAGAGAATGTCGTGAAAGGAGTTGATGTCGTTGCACCCGCGCGTCCCCGTTGTGTTGAAGAATATGTTCACGACTTGGGAAACCGCATCAACAATGGCCTCGTCGTTCACGAAGCTCCGAGTGAGGAGCTTGCAAGATTCCTGCAATGAAAAAGGTTTTTGAAGGCATACGAACGAGCAGGTTAAAGGCCCGTTCACACACTTGTAACCAAGTAGGACTGGCGGAGACAAGACCGGTTTTTAAGCCTCTTGCGACGGCTTAGTACTTTCTCCGCAGCAGCGAATCCGGTCCTACGCCGTCGCAAGAGGCTTAAAAACTTGTCTTGCTCCAGTCGGTCCTACTCGGTCGCAAGTGTGTGAACGGTCCTTTAACCTCCTACCGACTATTCGCAACTCCAACTAACTATAGGTGGCGCCACTTATTTTCCAAAATGGCGGTTATAGTGAGGGTCGGAGATGCTTGCCGCTGTTGAGCCTGTCTAGTGTGCTGGCTTCACTGAGAGACACAAATTATTTCTGGTAATACGAGGAAGTTAGGGTGTTATGAACGCAGGTCACCTCTTAACCCTGGAAACAAGAACGGTGTTTAGCGCAATATTTACGCAAGGATGCGCGTTTTAATTCTGGAGCGAAACCGAAACTAACCTCTATTTTGGATTTAATTTCTCGATATAGGTCTTAATTTCGGATTCTTTCATAACTGAAGATGTGTCTCACATCGAAATTATT
Organism: Ixodes persulcatus; assembly: GCA_013358835.2. Taxonomy (NCBI): domain Eukaryota; kingdom Metazoa; phylum Arthropoda; class Arachnida; order Ixodida; family Ixodidae; genus Ixodes; species Ixodes persulcatus. The sequence continues at coordinate 28,719 of JABSTQ010009775.1, forward strand.
TAGTTAGAGAAGCTGTTCGCGGAAACTTTATTTTGTGACATACATGTTCGATCCAGGCTGATATTTGTAGTTATTGAAAAAAAACAGTGCTGATATTTGTGCGTTCTCGCTGCCTTTTCTCGCCGAGATAATTGTCATGGGAAATAATGAATTGCGGGTTCTTTAATGGATTTTTGGGTGTTTAGATGATAAATTGGTTTAATATTATTCCCAGCACAAGAATAAGAAAATAATTCCATTGTTTACAATATGTCCGCAAAACGTATAAATTAATAAACGCTGTTCTCACTGCAACAACCCAAAGACGGAATCCCAGTCAGACAGCTGAAGTGTGTGTATTTCTTATGGCAAAGCGTGACGCATAGGACTTTATATTACATCCAGTCAGGCACGTATCCAGGGTGTTCGAGGCGGGGCTTAGGCCGCACGTCCGGAGGCTTCCTGGCCCGTGACGACGACCATTCCCCGAAGTGAAGAACCCAGGGGTCCAGTGGAGGTGGGAGAATTGGTAACGTAACGAACGGTTTAATTACATGGTAGCGATACAGTCGTCAAATCCAAGAGAACAAATGGAGCCCTCACGCCCCGCCTTATATAGGGGTCCGTTTTCTCCCTCTCTCTCCGCCAGGGCAGCAGGTGCGACCGCCACGTGCTTTGCAGCTGGGTCCGCCGCGTCGTAGCCAGAAATGAGTCATAGCCAAGGTTCTCCGCAGTTAGGCCAGGCCTCTCTCCACTTCCGGAGCGCACGAACCCACACGCACACACACACACGTCCCGTTGACGTCACGGACGCGTTGAGACACGTTTTGGGCAGGCTTCGACAGGTGGCCGGCAGTCCTGACACGTCGGGACTCGTTTCGGGACTCGTTTCCGCAGCGTTGAAACTCGGAAAAGGTTGCCGAAGGTTCCATTCTTAACAAGGGGGGAGGCCCATGGGGCCCGCCCCCCCCCCCTGAAATCTTTCATTTTGCTGGGACCTTCTCTCCCCCCTCCCCCTCATACAGCATTTTGTCATGGGCGGGCTCCCCCCCCCCCCCCCCCTCGAAACAAAATCCTGGCTACGTGCCTGCATCCAGTGTTTGACTGTTTGTGTATCTTGATAGCAATGTCTGAGTTTTTCATATGCTAAAGAGAAAACAAAATTATACCTTTCTGGAAATACTATTATGGTTAAATGACGTATTTTATTGATCTTGGCGTTAATTGGGGGCATACATTTTCGCTATGTGTACTAATAATAATAATATTAAAATTAAGACATTTTAATACGTATTTTTAAAGCTTTAATATAATTTGTTGCTTAGGATATAATTTCAAACGCGTGAACAAATATGACAATCAAAAGTGTGCTAATTATCATCCCTCCTGCCAATTGAAGCATTTTTAATTACAAAGTAATAAAATAAGAATAGTCTAAAATCAATGAAAACATTCTAACTAATGTGAGAAATCCATGTAAAATTACATTATTTGTGGGTAAAGTATATTTTGCTATCAAAGTCACGACTTTCGACCATCAACAAAACATCCAAAGTCACCCCCCCCCCAAAAAAAAAAAGAAGCAGGAGAAGAAACTTTTTTTAATAATTAATATTTTTATAACATTTAGTTACTTTCATTTCTACGCTACGTCGTTTTTCCAATCTCAGCCTTTCCAGTTCAAAGGAACGCCTACCTGCTTGCACGTATGCTCACTGCAGCACATTTCGTTGGCGCCATGGAAGGCGGTGAAACAGTAGTGAGTTTTAGTATTGCTTATACGAGCGAACGCAAGCGCTGTGTGTTTGCGTTAGCTTTGCGTATTCCACACTGCGCCTGCGCGGAGCCAAAATTGCAGTCTTGGATGGCGCATCGCGATGAGGCGCACGCACAACATGGGGCACGCAACTCTAAGGCAAACGCACACCGCTTGCGTTTGCTTCTATGCGCAATACTAAAACTCAAAAGGGTACAATCCCATACCGGCTGCAGCTATACGTTGGGACAGTGAAGAGTGTTTCGTTGTTTACATTCGGAAAAGACATTTAGCGAGCCATGATCGCGAGGAGTTCCGCCGTGCCTGCTGAGCAGGAGAGTCGGGGGACCCTCACTAGAGCGCTTCCGGTTTCCGCCGCGGGAGGGCGAGCGTCGAGCTGGAGACGCGAATAGTCAATGACAACTTAAGAAAAACAGGGCGCGTGGCGAGTCATGAGCATTTTATTATCACACTATAGTCATTCAGATTGCAGCATTAGCCGATAAGAGCGCAGAAGAACGAAACAACACGCAAGAAATATAAGCGTAATAAGTCAAGCTCTGCGCTTCTTAAACTGTCGGCGACTGGATAGGAAGGTACTAATCCTGTTTTGAACCGCACTTTTGAAAATATCCAGTGCATCTATACACCAACACACTCTTTGCAAAAACCAGCCCGCGTTTGCGCAGAAACCAGATTCGAGTGAGGCGAATATATATATATATATATATATATATATATATATATATATATATATATATATATATATTAAGTAGTTATTATTTTTTAATTCGAACAGATTTATTACAAAAAATCCGTAAAAGATGCACTAATACGGCTTGTGCCGCTGAGTTATACGGTCAAGGGGACATAATGCTAATAGCTAATTTTTGCGATAAGTCGGCTAATAGACTAAAATTCGTTAATTAACTTTTTAATTAGTGAAAATAGACATATGGTTTCAAATAGAAATGTTGAGAGCGTCATCGAAAACCACTAAATCAACTCTTTTTAGAACGGCTTGAAACTCGTGGGAAGCTCGGGGGGCGCGCCAAAGTTATCAGTCGTGAAGCATTCGTAAAGGTAGCAGTGGCGGAACGCGATAATGATCTAATCATCCGCGTTCTGCCGCTGCTACCTTTGCGCCTGCTCCACAAGTTGTAACTTTGGCGTGCCCCCGAGTTTCCCACGAGCTTCAAGTCGTTCTAAAAAGCTTTGATTTAGTGGCTTTCGATAACGCTCTTAAGGTTCTATTTGGAATCATATGTCTATTTTCACTAATTAAAAAGTTAATTAACGAATTTTAATTAATTTGCCGACCTATCGCAAACATTAGCCACCCACATAATGTCCCCCTGGCCGTATAACTCTGCTGAACAAACCGTATTAGTGCATCTTTTACGGAATGTTTGTAATAAATCCGTTCGAATTTAAGAAAAATGCACCCGGTATATCAGGGGGCCGTCTTATCACGTACTTTTACTGGGTAGCCCGGAAGAGGTGTAACGAAGACCGACGGATCCGCATAATTCACGAGCGCCATGTTGGAGTACACGTCGTGCAGGAAGTCTCTGAAAGTGACATAGTCGTCCTCCTGGAGACTCTGACAAAGGTGGAACTTCTCTTGAATCGACTTTCGGCCTTCAACTGCAATCAAAAAAAGGGATGCGTGTTTGTCTCCGTTTCACATTCCCCAAGACCTGCGCAGCCTGTTGTGTGAAATAATGAGGAGTACAATTTATAGGTTTATTTGCATGCGCATGTGCATTTGCATGGGCATGCGCATATTCACTCGTGTGTGCGTGTGCATGTCTGTGTGTGGGCGGGGGTGAAAGAAAAAGAGAGAAAAAGATGAGGAGGGGATCTTCTGAAACGTCTATTACTTCATAGGTTGTCATTTCTTTTGACAATGAACAGTATCTCCTAAGTCCTACCGTAGGTTGGACATTAGTATACAACCTATTACTTCATACTACTTTGAGGATCATGAGGACAAATTATACCTCACTAATACAGAAAAAAGCAATAACAACGAGATGTTTTGCATTTGGCTTGTGAGAAATCATCGACACCATCCCGACACAAACATGACGCTGCTAACATGCGCTACTCTGCCATGGCAGTGTTGCACAAGTACACCTCTCACAAAACCGGCAGAATCCTTCTCCGGCGCCGAGAGCAATTCTGGGAACTGGCTCTAACCAGTTGTGGCAGAGGACGGTAGGCGGCTAAGGCAAGGCAGCTGATCTGGAGAGGGGCAGACCAGAGGCGAGTAACTGCGCTCAACACTTCTTTTCACAACCTAGATGCCCTAGAAGGGTGTATTGCCCTACCCTCTCTTTCCTCTGCTCTTTTCAGTATCAAGTGGCAGGTGTTGTAGCAGCGAGAGACTACAGGACTTTCCCATAATTCGTCGCGCTGTTCGCATGCGGCCTATCGGGATTTTTACAAGCTGTTCCTTGTCTCCCGGTAGCAGGCTGCGCCACGAAGAACTTGAACCACCAATTGTTCAACTTTTTCCGTTAACAAAAATTAATAAACCAATAAAGATGGCGACCACTATTCTTCTCCAATGATTATGCAGCCTCACTTAGAAAACGGGTGGACATTTTGTTGCCACCCTGAATGAATGTCCGGTCGTAAATGTTTTACAATTACAAACTTGCAGCTTGTTTGTCATTTTGGAGGAATAAGTAATGCTTTAGGCGGGGGGTCTTGTGCGAAGCCGCGTACCTGTTGAAAACTTTGCTTCGAGGATTGCCCAGGACTTTCGGATTGTCGCTGAACAAATAGGGGACTCTCTCCGAAACGTTTCGGTCAAGACACGGTTTAGTGACGAGCACGGCACAAGCCCCGGGAACATGTGAACTGGTGCGCTGCTTGCTAAAGAACTGAAAATAGAAACGACGCCACCAGGAAGAACATAGCATTCCAATTTCAGTGGGGTGCCGAATGTTGGCAACCCTCAAGGAGCGGTCACACTGAAGATACATCGTACAAAAGTCAATCCGCAAACAGTGTCTGAGGCGTGTCCTTGCATGACCTTGTCAAGTTTAATTCAATTCAATTCGATTCAATTCATGTGTATTGACTCCAGTTTGAAGTCAATACCTTTTGTCGCATAAACACCGCCTGCAGACATAGTACAACTATGTAGAAAGCAAACATCCTTCGAACATGCCTGAGGCATGTGCACACATGTCATCATGTCTGCAGCAAGCACTGTCTCTTCGTATGATATATGAGCAGTGTGACGGCGACAGTAAAACGTTTTTGTTTTGCTTGAGTCATTTTATTGCTTTTACTCAGTTCTGCACCACATTTACTTCTTACAATGGCGACGGCATAAATGGGCAATCGAAGCAAGTTCAAGTTGACATTATATGTACGATAACTTAAAGGAAAGTATACTTGCCAGACTTGAAAAGTAAGCGGCGTAAGTCATAATGAGTCTTATTCTTATTCACACCTAGAGAACGCCTTATTCCCGGGGACCTAATCTACATGGCGGGACATCGCCTTTTGCTGCGATTGGTTAGCGCCGCGGAGGTGGCCAATCGCAGGAGGCGGTAATGTCCCGGTCCTTTGGTCAAGGCTGGTCCCGCCGCGTGGATTAGGGCCCCCGTTATATGGTTATAAAGAAAATCGGTGATGTTAAGACATGGTGATTCACATCCGCCCCACAGCAGCCATAAACGCTTGAATCTGCATTGAACGAAATTCATCAACGGAAAACGTCACTTCACACCTTAACTTGATCCAACCAGAGGATTGCTTGGTACGCCACTACATTTATGTAGTAAGCAATATATTACGATCGAATTTCTCAACCCGACAAAACAGCACACCACTATTTTTCATTTTTAGGCTATCCAGGCAGACCTGCTTCATTTGCAACTGTAAATTAAAGTACTCAATGTCTACTTACGCAGAGACAAGGTGCGGATATCTAATTCTAATCCAGGCAGACAGCATGCCTCCGTAAGATCCTCCGAACGAAACGACTGGACTGTCAGACGCTCCTCGGACTGTTTCTTTTAGGTGGATAATCAGATCCGCGTAATCTGCCAACACTTGGTCGGTTGACAGGTACCCCAAGTGATGCGGGCTCTGAAACATCAGCAAAAAGTGTTAAGGTATATCTATCATTTATGTAATCAATTTCTCTGCACTGTCATTTTTTTCAGGAGATCTGTGAAACGCGCACCGGTAACGCCGCCTTAAAGGAAAGCCGCAGGCCTGAATTATATACCTCACCCACTAAGGGCCAGCCTGAGTCACATATTGAACACTAGTGCTGTGTCAGCGCTCAGCTGAGACTTGTGTTCTGATTGATGTTCTGCTTAATTTAACACGCGTTCTAGCCAAATGATGACGTAGCATTTGTGTCCAATGGGTGCCTCGTGCTGACCCGGAATAATTGACGTATAAAAGTTACCACGAAACATTTATATCTAAGTGGCGTTGACTCTGGGCGTTGTGATAGCATCGACTGCTTAGCGGCTGCGCAAACCTCACCTGGGTAATAAGTATTTTAGGTGACACTGAATTTACTTAATAGTAAAGTCACTTCAGTGAGAGCGACTCACTCTACTGCGTTTAATGAACAGGATTAAAAATAAGTTAGACTAGACATGGTTAAAGATGAGCACAGAAAGACAGATTGAGAAGAGAGAGACGTAGACAACAGAGAAGCGCACACTCACAGCTTCCAAGTATTCGAGGGAAAAAGGAAAGAAAGCAGTACAACCGGCGGGATCAGCTCGAGCGAAGGCCACACTGAAACAGGGGTACAGTGAACTTGAGTAGGTCACTTTAACAAGAGCACTCGAGCTCGAGGAGGGCACTCGGCCATGCGAAATGAATTTTAGAAGAGCCATTTTCTTCTCTGTTAAAGACGGCTGAGTGAGACATCGCTCGTCCAAACTACGGATGTTAAAGTGTCCATAAAACGATTTTTTCTACTTTCGCTAATTACTACTTAAAATCACTCTCTAACGTTAATAACCAAAATAACCTGGCGTAGTTTTTTTGTTTTTTTAGTTAATGGCAATTGGCAAACTAAGTTCGAAAAATATGAGCATCATTCCTCCCCTCAACTCGGAGCTTGAACAGGCGGCCACGTGGTCTGGTGCCCATCCTATGCAGCCAATGTTGATCATACACTCTAAAAAAAAGGTATCACCTTACACCCTTTTGTCCCATATAACGCACCCCAAAACTTTAGTTCGACGAACAACGCACTATATTCGAACAGACGGCCCCAAATTTTACGAGGGACTTGATAACGGTGCGATATAACTTATCAAACAGCTAAAGCACGCATCAAAGACTAGTGAAGGAAAACACTGAGGTTTTGCAGTAGGTCCAAGAAAACCCCGATTATTCTTTTTTTTTTATTCAGTAACACGTATATTAGCTATTTAATTAAGTTGCACCACACGGCTATCAAGCCTTTCGTGAAAGTTAGTACCGTCAGATGGACGTCAGTGCGCTTTACGTCAAACTGAAGTTTTGGGGTGTATTATATGGGACAAAGGGTGTAAGAATACACCCTTTCATTAGAGTGTAGAATCGCGCTGGGGTTGACAAAGTAAAAAGCCCGCGCTGAGCACCAGGCATTGTTAGAGTTCGGTCATTCTCATCACCGCAGTGGGTGGACACGAACCACTAACCCGATTGTTCGCCGAGCCATTGTTTGCTACGAGCCGAAGTCGAGCGCTCAAGCGATTCTCGTGTCCAATACATAAGCCGCGCCCGATTGTCGTCAAGCGGGTGGTTTCGATCCCACAATTACGTCATCAAGCGTTGCGAAGGCAAGACTCAAAAGATATAGTCCTTTTTTATTCTCGCGATTTCACCGCGACAAAGAAGCTTATGAATCAGTGGCGGTCTGTGCCAGTATACTTGAGGCAGACTAGGACCAGCACGCCTCTGCAAAGTCATGAACATTCCAACCCGATATTGTTTCATAACCCTTTTAAATGCTTCGAAGATTGCCCTGGTGAGTTTGTCACGATATTTGATTTTTTTTTCTTCTTCTAAGTATGGTTTACACGAGCGGGCTTGACAGTGCAGGGGTAGGTGACCCCCACTCTGGAATTTAAGGAGAGATTGTGTTCTCGTAGCCCGTTATTAACGCATCGTCCCGTCTGTCCTACGTAGCATCTACCACATCTACCACATCATTTTTGCATGGCTGAATCCGAGTGCCTCCCTCGAGCTTGTGTGCCCTTGTTCGTGTGTGGCTTTCGCTCGAGCTGATTTTGCCGGTGCCACTTCTTTCTTTCCTCCTTCCTTCAAGATGATTTTTAACTTACAGCGTAAACAGACGGGACAAAAGAGAGAAGACACAAAATCGCTGATTGTGTAACTTCTCTTTTTTGTGCCGTCTTTTCGCGCTGCACGTTTTAAATCATCATCTCTTACCAACGCGCCCAAGCTTCCATTTTGAACAGTTGTTCAAATACATGTGAGTTGCGAGTGTGCGCTTGTCTTATGTCTTCGTGTTTCTCTTCTCAGTCCTTGTTGTTTTGAGCGCATCTTTAACCATGTTTATTCAGTACCAACTCGTCCAACCGACCACCCTACTAAAGATAAAATAATTTCACTGTGGTGAGAAAGCTGGCGTCGAGTTATGGCTGCAAGTTTCGGTGGCAAACGAGCTTTGCGTCGCGTGGTTATCGTGGTACCTCGATGTCAGTCCTTGGTGTAAGCCTTAAGAGAGTAGACAAACACCACTTGGGGAAATTAGCTTTTACCCGACTTCCACTAGTGAGGCTACCAGATTGCTTCATCAAGACATAGACACATTTATAAATATATATAGTGAAACGACAAGCTTCGCCATAATAATGCCTGATCTGCTATCCTTACGCTGCCAAGAGTTGCTGCCGGAGTAGATGGAACCTTATTTTTTTGCTCAATAGACCATACAACCTTGGACTATATGCAACATATTTCGAACGTCTGGCAACACTCTTTGCACTTCCATCTTTGTTGCGGAGAGATTCTTTTGCTGTTTGTCTGTTTTGTAGCGTTGTCGGTAGCAATTGAGACCTACTGCTCACCGTCATCGATCCTCACCCACACCTGCGACATAAGGGCTAGTGTTGTTTTACACCCTTCTTGCGCATGCACGTACTCGTCGCCCCGCCGGTCACTGGTTACCTCGCCGCAACCAACACAGCGAACGTACAGCTCAGCTCGAAATTCGGCCTTGAGTGCCGGCCGGGAAAGGCATGGGCACGGGAGCCTGATTTTCAAAAGCGCGGGTGCTCGAGCGAGCGAAGAATTCTTTGGAACTATACCCGTTTTCACCTCAAGAACCGAAGTAAAAAATGTCCAGGTCCTCGCGGAGCATTACTAATTTTCCCTTTTACGAGGAGAATTAATATATATGTAGGTTCATTTTAGATTAGATACATTTTATATAATCAAGACGTATACGTTTCAAACGCCAAAAGGATCGCTTCTTCCTCCGACAATCAAATCTTGTCAGAACTACTTCGCGCGGCGTATGAACAATGCGCAAAACGTCCTTTTTTCTTAAGGTGAAAACGAGTATAGAGCCACTAAATAAGCAACGCTTCAGAGTAACGACACTTAGCCATCTTGTGGCTTAAAATCATGGTGGTCATTTATCTGAAGCTTTATCTGGGATCGCATAAAACGCTTTTCCGTCCTTCAGACATTTCAAAACAGCTCGTGACAAAGCACAACGATATCACATAGGCTTGCTGACATCGCATCTAAAGCAGAGTGAACTCGAATTTTTTAATCGTGGCGATCGACAGTTGTGTCTGCTCTGCGCTAACCACCAAGAAGCCGGTGACCACAACAATACCGGGGAACAGAGTGTCGATACTCTAAGCGTAGCTAATTCAGTGAGCGCGTTAAGTCGGCGCTCCGAGTTTCATACTCCGAGCGCAGGAACTAAACGGCGCATGGCATACAGGAGCGCGATACACCGAGGTGCGTTTCAAATCTACTCGAACGGATCCGAGTTACCATGACGGATTATGTCACGTGACAACAAAAACAGAGGAACGCTGGACGCGGGTAGGTTTTTGAACGCTAAGGTTCGGAACCTTTACCTTAGAGTGAAATCGAGTGAATTTTGGAACACGCCCCGAGACTATTGACGAGCCCCACGAGCACCTTCCTACCGCATGGTTATGAACTTATGATGAACCCGGCTTCTCCTGGATACGTGCGGCAGAGGCCGAAATTATTTCGAAGAAAAATTAATTTGGCCCGTGTAGAGCGGCAGAGTCTAAAGCAAAAGAGACGGTGACGTTAAGAAGTTTCAACGAACGTTTTAATATTCCTGAAAGGTTTGAAGACTCGCTTCGTGCACATATGTCGAACGTTACCTGGCCGATCTATTTATTGACCATGCATGCTGTTCCGATTTGAATTGACAACATTCTTGAACCCGCTATTCGACGCAGGAAACCCTCAAATTTGTCAGAGATTACGTGGTTGCGTCTCGCAGCGCCAGACGGAAGCTACGCCGATACCGGCACACCGTCGTTCGATAGCACGTCAATTCGTTTTTAAGCGGTATGCATGACTCAACCCTTCCCACAACGCTAACTGATGTTTCGGCTTTCCAGTCTAAGTATCTTTATTCCAGACTTGTCCCTATCTGAAATACTCTACTCAAGATACTGTATTTCAAATACTTTTTGAAGTATCTTGGTATCTTGCAAATACTTTTGATCAAGAGTATTTGATAGTCTATTTTAATTACAATTCTGAGTATCTTGTACTCATTATCTTAAATACATTTTTGACATTCCGCCTTTTCTGAGTTTTTCGGTATGAAGTAGCGTGGGCGTGGCACGAAGAAACTCGAACATTCTTTTGAGCAACCAAATCCTGTTGCTAGCTCCGATTAGCTACGGTGACTGACTGAGCTCGTGAGAACATCGCTTTTGTGCCGATTGTGACTCATATTTCACCCCAAAGTTCGTACAATGAAGGTTTTCCCCTCGACTTCCCAGAGGCGCCTTTTGTTTCCATAAAGTTCACCCCCCCCCCCCCCCCAAAAAAAAAAAAAAAAAAAAGAAATCCTCAAACAAAAGGTGTGCTTTTACGAAAGTAGGGATGCCACCCTGAGGCGCAACGCAGACCGGGAAACGACCTACGACAACAATGCAGACTTGAGTGTCAAAAAAATAACAAATAGAAAAAAAAGAGAAGTGGTCACCCCCCCCCCCCCACCCCACAAAAAAAAAGACATTTTTGTTTTGCTTTTTGTATATTTGACCCCGCTAGGGCAAAACGTCGAGGTTTTCTTTTGTTTCTTTTCTTTTTGTCGTCAGTCCGTCACCTATTGCTCTCGCAAACACTGTAAGCGAACATTGATTAGCCGAGAACAGTACAGGAAACGAACTACGAGCATGGATGACCTCTCAAAATGCCAACGAAGTGTCCCCCAACGTTGAGTGTCTTTCTGAAAGCAACCTTCTTGAAGAAAGTGCGACCACTGCCGTGACTATTATGTGGATTCTCTTTGTTATCCATTTATTCATATCCGTATCCCAAGTTCGTTTATAGTGAACCCCCCATATAGGGCATATGGATTGTAGTTAAACGATGCGTCTAAGGTGCGCCGCAGGACGGGATATTCAGCGATGCCACTATTGGCGAGGCGCTTTGACCCGTTTGTCAAACCCCCACCTTGGTGTTTACCCAACACAAGGCCTCTGCACATGCCCACAGGCCTTGTGGGCATGTTCATGTCATTTTTAATAGAGCGCGCCCCGTGCTTTATTAAAGTGTAATGTACAGTGTACAGTGTAATGTAAAAATACCAACAATTATTGGAGTGACCTTAAATGCCGGATCTCTCCCGAAAACAGTCGTCAGAGGATGCGAGCTTGACCCACTTGGGCTTTTGTGCTGAGCTGGGCACCGTGCATGCTGCATTGTTCACGCAGGCCGGAGTGGTATAAAAAGCCCCTCCTCCCCCTCACCGGATAACACGAACTCTAGCCGAACGCTGACGCCACGTTCGGTTAAGTCAGTCGAGCGCTGAGTCATTGTATTTGTTGTCCCTATCCATGTAGTTCTAAAGTTAACCTCTTGGGGCGCCACGGTCTGATCTTCTCAATAGCTAAAAGCGATCTCTATCGTGTTGTCCCAGAAATTTTTTGTAACATCTATTAGTGATTTGCCACACGCGTTGCCCAGCGAGCGCGTGGACGCATTGTTATTGGCTCTCGCGCGGAGGCTCCGGGTTCGATACCAGGAAGCGGACTCCTCTTTTATTTATTCTTTCAACTTGACATTCTCGTAAGTCAGAGAACCTTGTCGTCTGGTCGAGTTACGAATGTTCTACGCGCCGAACGTTCTACGCCGAATGCTCCAGAAACCCACGCGGGTACAAAAGGTGCTCCGAGTGGCGGTCCGGAGCCAGGTCCGGAGCCAGCGCTCGATCCTGCTGTTTCGCCAACATCAACGCCTGCGACGCTAGCCTTTCTCTATTTTGTTTTAGGCACGAGGTCGCCCCATTAAACGTTTAATTTATTCTGTTATTCGCCGCCTCATTATTTCTCATTCGTGACAATATCCTGCTGCTTATTAGCGGCGAGATGTTTTGGTGGCGCCCTCCTGTGGTTCCCCCTTGTGATGTCATTACCTTGCAAACAACAAGTTCGATGGTGTTAGTTATTAGCATGGTGGAAGCTTGAAATCATTGCGCTCTCAAAGGAACACTGCCAACACCGTCAAAATTAAAGTTCTTTCATTCCTCTTATTTCCGTCGATGATAAATCCTCTTTCCGACGTCATAGTCAGCATTCGGCCAATCGTGGAAGGCCGACCACAGCGACGCTTTCGGTCGCGCACGGGGCTAATAGTTGGACTGCATAAAATAGCCCTACGATAGTTTTTTTAATTTTTTTTATTTTTCCGTTTTGTGTTGTTGCGTGATAATAAACCATTCTGTTAAGGGCTCAAGTGAGCTGGTGTCTATCAAACATTTTAATGAAAAACCCGAGACTGAGGTATTGACAGACGACGACAAGGAAGAGAAGGAGAACGACCCAGATTTTCACACCTGTATAATTGTTGTCATTGACGTCGATACAAATTACGCAATGCAGAAGTATCTTGAAAAGTAATTGATTTACATTTTTAAGTATTTGTACTTTACTCAAGATACTTAGAAGTGAAAGTAATTTAAGTAGTATTTTAGATACTTTATGAAGCGGGTATTTACTAACTTAACTTAAATATTTTTATCGAGTATTTTGCCCAACACTGCTTTATTCGCTGCGGCTGGGCTAAGCATTCTAAGCAGGGCGGTGGTCTATCCTTTCGTCACAACTTTTCTGTCGCCGAGCTACCGGCACGCTCGTCCGATAGATCACTTCGTTTTCAGGCAAGACGTACGAACAAACCTTTTCCTCAACGCTCACTGATGTTTCGGCTTTCAAATCCAACAGTCTTTATTCGCTGGGCTAAGCATTACAAAAGGGGCAGAGCGGTCCGAATTCCTCCTTATCTTGACAACTTTTCTGTCGTTGTGCTATCGGCACGCTACCGCTTGACCGATGAATCTCTTTTTCAGACGAGATGCACAAACAAAACATTTTCGGAACGCTATTTGCTGTCTTGGCTTTCAAATCAAACCGTTTTCACCTGCTGGATTAAGCACTAATCAACTGAAAAGAGGTCAGCGGTCCGGCACCGCCTTTCGTCTCGACGGTCTCAACAGCAGCGCAGCCATCTTGTTTGTTTACGTGACGTCACGGAGCGCGAAGAAGTCACTCGCGCTCCCAGAAATTCTCGGTGCACGAAGAGCGCGCTCGAGTGTCAGTCTCCGGTGGCGCTCCTGTCAGTTTAGTTTTAGTGAAAGGAGCGCCAAACTCTCGCGCTCCGGAGCACGGACTTAACGCGCTCAGTGGCTCTATTCGGAACTACGCTTTCGCGCCCGGTCTTTTGCCAGCGCCGAAGCCAACTAGTGAGACGGAGCGTGTTGTTCGGCGCCTCACTAGATGGCGCTGTGCAATTCGAATGTGGTTAATTGAAAAAGCTGAGCCGGACAAAATGGATGCGTTACCTATGACCTCTCCCCAGCGTGTGCCAATTAATATCTAGCCATCTCTGCGAATGCTATTTATACATATTAATATAAAGCTATCTCTGCGAATGCAAAAAGAAGTATCTCAGCAATAAGTCATTTGAGGTGCATTCGGTAAGTGGCTCCATCCGGTTTGGTTTGTTTGATGCCCTTAAGTTGTTTTTCCGATTTTTTTTTTTTTTTTTTTACCTCCAACGAACGATTTCCAAATGGCATGGACTCTCCGTAGAATCGGTGTTCGGCGAAAACGAGCATAGCCTTGAATTCGGGGGCCCATTCCCACATTAGGCCCTGCAAAAAAAAAAAAAAAAAAAAAATCGTGAAAAGAAAAGTGTTAGCGTCAAGTGTAAAACATCAGTTTTGTACACCACGTGTTGCTCCAATTCCGGCCGCAGCCCGCGCTACGACGCGACGTAGCCAATCGGGCAGCTACAAAAGTGCTTCGTCACTGCGCTTGTCGTCTTTGTGCGTTTCCTAAGCTCAATTAAAAGAAAAATTACGCACAGTCAACGCCCCGTGGTCTTCCGTTTCTTTTTTCTTTTTTTTTGTTTTTTTTTTGCGTGGGATTAGTTAAATTAGTGGTGACAGCCAACACACAAAGAAGACAAACGGCGTGACAATGTAGTTTTGGCGCTTCTTAAATTGGCATCAGCATATCGAAGCATCGGCTGCGGTCCGCATTTCGCTGCTCTCTTTGTTAAGACATGTTAAAATACAAAAATAAAAAATTAAACACGTTTATACTTTTTGTAATGCCGAATTAGAGCTCAGCTCTTGAGGAGGAGGAAGGGGGGGGAGGGGGCTGGTTACGGAGTGGATGGTATGCCCCTCATTCCCCTTCGCTCCTCCTCCTCCTCTCCCCTCCCATTTAGTGGGAAATTTTCTCCAAATTTTCTGCTAAATATAGCGGGGACAATTTTCGGCTAAGTTTAGCGGGGAATTTTCTGCGCTAAATTTAGCGGAGAAATATTTGCGCTAAGTTTAGCGGGGACATATTTTCGCTAAGTTTAGCAGGAAACGTTTCCCGCCAAATTTGGCCTGGACATTTTTGGATAAATTTAGAATAATACTGTTTCCGTTAACTTTAGCGGGAAATTGTTCCGCTAAATTTAACGGGGAAATATTTCCGCTAACCTTAGCGGGGAATTTTTCCGCTAAATTTAGCGGGAAAAGTTGTTGCTAAATTTAGCGGGAAAATGTTTCCGCCAATTAAGTGTGGAAACTTTCCAGCTAAATTTAGCATGATACGTTTGCCGCTAAATTTAGCTGGGAATTTAGCTGGGGGATTTTGTTCCGCTAAATTTTGCTGGCAATTTTTCCGTTAAAATTAGTGGAGAAAGGTTTCCGCTAACCGCTAAATTTAGCGGGGAAATTTCCCCGCTAAATTTAGCGGGCAATTTTTTTAGCTAAATTTAGCGGGGACTTTTTCCCCCTCTATATATAGCGGGGAAATTTTTCCGCTAAATATAGCGGGAAAAGTTCCCCGCCAAATTTAGCGGGGAAATATTGCCGCTAAATTTAGAAGCCGTGTGACGTCACACGTGACGTCATTTCGCGAACGTCCCATAATGCAAGGCGCGGTTACGCCGACGCCGACGGCGACAAGCCGGAAACGGGCACCTAAGAGCTGCGCTTTAAAAAAAAAAAAAAAAAAAAAAAAAAAAAAACAGCTGCATTTGTGTTTGGGAAACTGATCGAGCGGTCAAACTGCCGCTCTCGGTATTTTTTTTTTTTTTCGAGTGCCAAACACCCGCTCGCTATAACATCAGTATACAGCGCAGAAAAAAGTTAATTGTTCATTATATTTGTCGTACTGACGTTGGGAAACGAAACTCGCAAACACGGGAGCGTGAATCTGAGAAATGGCTAGATGAATGGATGTAAACGGCTAACGTTTTCGAATTGAGCGGCGGCGTGAGCCACCTTGTTGGCTTTATAACTCCTATTTTAGCTAGATTATATATAGCCCGTTTCAATCAGGATGAGTACGGTGAATGTAATCGCAGATTGTTTACTGGACTTGGGGCCGTCGACTTACGCTATGAAGGTAGCCAGTATATGTCATGGTGAACATTTGCCTAGACCGGTCTCAAATCTCCCAGGACGGTGTGGCTAAGACAAGCTTATAGTCATAAGAAACTAAAAAAACAAAACTTGTCCGAAACAAAACTTCTTCGTGAACTTTCTTTTTATGTCTCACGGCATAGAGCTTGACAGTATTAAGTTAAACAGCCGAGTCCATCCTAAACATTTAAAAGCGCACTTTATAATACTGATACACTGATTACGTGACAATGAACGATGAGACCACCTTGAAGGATGAGCAAGAACATACTTACAGTGTTGTTGATGAAAGTTTCAATTAGATTTTCATTTCCCGTGTAGAAAAAAATGGGTCCGCCGTCGGAGTCCCAGTACTGATCTGCGACTGCGTACCTCATGACAAAAGTATCGCTGCTGCGGAACGTGAAATGATCAATCTAGACAAGAAAAATATAAATGCATGACGTTTGTCATTATCGCAAACACGTTTGACATCATCGCAAACAACGATTTGGAACCCCAATCAAAAATACCTAACCACGCACATTGAAAAAGTCCAGAATCGAGCACTGCGTTTTATAACGTCTCTCTCCTAAAGCACCAGTGTTCTCTACCATTGCTCGAAGTACGTCTTACCCTTTCTAATCTGTGCCTAATTCAAAAGTTCTATTACAGCAATTGTTTTTCAAGCGTTACTTTCCTTAGACCCCCTAATAAGTCATCTCATAATACCACTAACAGTAAAAGTTTTCAACACCTCACTGTGTCGACCAACGCGTTCATTAACTCAGTCGTACCACGTGGCATTCGCGTATGGAACGACCTTCCCGAATCCATATTCACCAATAGAGAGACTGCACTGTTCCGTGAACGACTTGAATCATATTTTCATACCTCTGCGTTTCCTGTAATTTCTGTTCGTGTGTAATATGGCAATCTTCTATATCAGTCCCACGTGTTTATTGTTTGTATTTATAATGCTCCTATGCGATGATTTTGTGTACAACTGTATGCGCGTTCGTTTCTATTTTTTTCCTTTTCAATTTATGTATTTGAAACCCCGCTTACGCAATGCTCTGAAAAAGAGCCTGTAAGGTATTGTGAATAAATATAAAAACAAATTGAGCGTGCTAGCCACTGCAGGTGGGAGCACATGAAACGAAAGTCTTTGCTAGACAACCTATAGAAACGTTTGGTCCAATCCTGCTCCCGTCCGTTTCGACGTGGATGTACATCGCACCGGAATACAGTGGTGTAACAGTAACTGCGTGGTGCATGCTTAGTTTTATGTTAGATAAATTACCGAACCTTACAGTTATTCAGAGTTATTCTAAAAAGCTTACTAAAACAAACATTTCTTTTGTCTACTAAAAGTTGCTCTTCTTGATCACCTGTAAGCTTTCTTCTGTTCACAGTACGTTATCGCTGGCAAATGGCTACGCTCAAACCTAGCCAATTAGTGAAGCATTCGTCCTCTCATCCAAGCAATCGCATTAAATATTTAACAAATAAATACGACTCACCTTTGTCCTGAACGTTCGCATTCTGTAGGTCACCTGGGGGACGGCACATTCTCCGAAGAAAAAAGGTGAAAGGCAGAACAAAAAAACCTTGCAGAAAACAGGTGCCATCTTGTTCACGCTGCGAGACGGGGCCCGTTTGTCAGTGATGCCGCGTCCACTGAGAAGAAGCCAAACTTTGCGTCTTTGCGCAGGCCCCCCTATCTACGTGCATCGGCCATAGGTCAAAAATGTTTTCGGATACGTGAGCTCTGAAGGCACGCGATGATCTGTATGACGTTGATCCCTCCAGGGTAGCGGATAAGGCCATCGACTCCTGGGAGTTTCCCGAGACACCAGGTTTTGTGACTGAGGCATCCCGATAAGGATAATGGAAGAACTCGGGTACCGAACGTCCTCCAGCACAAAGAAGACCGAGGAGTACAAAAGTTTGCTAATAAATTAATTACTTTATTGTCTGAGTGAGTTATTTATTCATTTGTTCATTCATTCGCGCATTCGCCAAAATGCTCTTTCATTGCTAAACCACACAAACAAAATCGTCCCGTTTCGCGGTTTTAGTAAAGAAAAGGTCAGCGAAAAACTGAGTGTATAACTTAAACTAGTATCAGCTTTGAAAGTACCGTAATAAGAGTGTGTGGTTTATTTTTACGAGATGATTCACTTATATAAATACTGCAGAACTAACCGAACCAATGTCGAAATAACTCCAGTTTTATTATTTTTGGTCTCAGTGGCAGTATTTCCCACAACAGCCTGACCTTGATATTTAACGTGTCATCTCATGGATAGCGGTCATTATTCCAAAGCGAGAACCCAAATTTTCACTTTTTTTTTAAAGATAATTCAAAACGCAGTAGTTTGGAACGTACGGGCAGTCAGGACAATCCTGTATTCTGAATTTAATACCACCGTAACTTAGAAGATAAATGGTGTCAGGTTAGACGAAAGAGCGGTATGTGACCAGGTCCTGACAAACAAAGCCCATTACGGTATCATACTTCGTTTCATTTTAACTCGGAGCTCAGCCAATGCTAAAGGCCAATGGAACCAATCAAACGCCGCCTAAGGCACAACGTCACAGCGTTCGTATTCTTTATGCGAGCGTGGTGTCATCGGCTAAATCAATTACATGGTGCGAATCCGCTACGACTTCCCACTTCGTTGTCCCTGTTTCTATCGCTTCTAGCCTTTGGCTGCGTTAGGTCGTAAGGTGAAACGAAATACACCTCTTCTGAGAAGTGCCGCGCAAGCGTTGCAGGCAACAGGCCATTACACTTTACAGTGGGCATGCCGTCCGCTTTAACATTGGGAGTGATGCCATGCCTATGCAAAGACTTATTCGTAGCGGAACCGATTGTCAGTGAAAGGGTACGCTCAAATTTCAATAATCCTTTCTCGGAACCCACAAAAAAAAAGTTATCGTTTTGTTCCGGTGTAGTTTATCGGAGGGGATCTGCTCACACCTTCCTATGGCACGCTGAAGGAAAATCTAGAAGCTACACCGTAACGGAAAACATTTTCCCACCCCTTAACGCCATTTCGTTTCGGTTTTTTTTTTATTTTGTTTTGTTTTAGCTGCAGTGGCGGGTTGGATATTTGTAGTGCATAAAATATCGAGCTCTCATAACCAATTTACAATTTTGTCCAAACGCCCACCAAGCAGAACTTCACTGAGCCAGTTCTCTTGACAGCCGAACCTCGTACAAACACCAGTGGGAGGAAAACTAATGTCGAAAAATATGATCGACATCGTGTAGGATCCTCGTGGCTATATGTCGAGTATGTTCGACCGCTTTATCCGTATTCACTTCAAGAACTGTAGTTGCACTACGATATAATATGGTCAGGTGCCAGAGCGTGCATTGCATTCATCTACTCGGTTGACGCCGAAGAGAAAGCGTGAAACCAAACACGGTAAACAATGACGGCGCTTTGTCAACTTTCATAAAAATGCATGAAGCCGCCGAACGTGCTGCTCCAACGACTACCATTACTCATACCATGATATTCCGTAGAAGCTGATGGCAAACTATGAAAGTTCTTCGTGATTTAATGAAAACCCGCAACAGAAATAACCAGCATCGCCAGAGTCTCTTCTTCTGAGACCTGTATAGTCGCATTTCAGAACTGCATTCGTCGTCAAGAAGGCAGCTCGTGAGGAAGGTGCCGAGTAGCCGCTGGCGTGTCGATGGACGTCACGTGTGGCGTGCGCAAACCAATCACCACCATGTCGGTGTTAGACAATCGGGTAAAAGGTTGACCGATATCCTGAACTAAGCTCTCGAATCAGTGAAATGGCTGTTTTCGGGGCGAATTTAGACGAGTCATTGACATGTTAATTTTTATATTTCGCTTCACGCTGGCCACCGTCGGTATGTAGATACGTGACATTATAGTTGACGCATAAGCCACATAAAGCCCATTTTCGCGTGGCAACGGTTTTCACAACCGAAGAGCGTGGCGTGCGGAGAACAATGCCTCGCCTTTGTCTGCTGCTGGCGTTTGCCGTGGCCAGAGTCTTCGGTGACCCATTGCCCCAGCCCTTTTGGCCCGTCGAGTACTACGTCAGCGAAACTCCTGTAAGTTAACTCGGTTTAGTTACTTTCCGCACGGCATATAATTAATAATTTTTCAAGATATCTAACTTAAAAGGGAGCACTCGGAGCAGCGACGTCCGTCGACATGCTCGACTATAGTAGATTTTTTGAGCTAACTACTTTTATTCAGAGGATGATGCTACACGAATCTGTTACCACTTTAAAAAAAAGGGCGTCTTTACGAAAACATCGGCTATGCATGCGCCGAGTCATAGTTTTATATTGAGTAATCGCATTAATTTAGTTTGGTGTGGTTTATCGTTATCATGCGCGTCGATACATAGCCCTATGACTGCCCTGTTTTACAAGCCGTTCTAAGACCGATGTGTCGGTGGATATTTTTAAGATGTTTTAACAAACTAGGCAGTGCCTCACACACTGTATTGTTGCTGTGGTTGTCTTTTTGGCCGATTTTCGGTTATGAGTGTGTGAATACAAGTTTCAATCGAATAACCCAGCGTCTCCCCTCACTTCGAAACTGCAAATTAAACCGGAATGTTGTGGGCTTCCCCTGGAACCGCGAGGGCTATGAACGACGCAGCGTTATTCGATTCGAACCATCATTCGCACACCCCTAGTTTTACTGTATTGTATAGTTTTACCGATGTCCCCTTCAGTACCAAAAATGTTGATGCGTAAGAGTCGGTTCAATCATCACCGCGTCAGTAAAGTCCAAACTGTACTAACGCTACGAACCAACAGGGCCAATTAAGCGTCTCGGAAAGCGCTAGATGACGGCATTTTCTATATTTACTATCCGTGTTGCCGCCAACTGATCTAAGTGATCTAAGTGTGAAGAATACGTCGTGGTATCTCGTTTAGTCTGATTTGTGTTTTTGTTGCGGCAAGTTTGCTGTCGCTCTCCGGCCTAAGATGCAACGGAGTATGTCCGGAATTTCGTATTTGATGAGTGTGTGTTGCAACGTTTATTTTCTGGGGGCGTGTGAATAGTGTGGTTCGAATCGAATGGCGGTGCATAATTCATATCCAGGCCACGCTAGAGAAGCGCCCAACTTTGCACAAGCTTGGCAACCCAAGGGACCTAGCTTGGACTCGATACGGTTTTTTTCTCCAAGAATTGGATTAGTGCCCGAGTACTTTTTTTTTTTGCCTTTTGCTGTGAATTTCGGTGTTTACGTGGCTAGACGCATAAATGCCAAGGTATTATAGACTTGAGCCAAAGGTGTCGCGTGTGAGTCGAAGAACCAGCAGTGAAACCTAAATCTGGCACTTGTTGGGCAATTTAGAACCCAAAGTTGTCACATGAAAACCAAACGACCGAAATGAAAGCCTAACTTTAGCGCTAATTCGGCGATTTAGGCCCAAAGATGTTAGGTGACAGCCAACTACCTACATCGAAAGGTCTAGCTTTTGGCACTTGTTTGGCGAAATAGGGCTAAGATGCCCATACTCTGGCCAGAAAGGGCCATGTTTCGCTCCACATTGGCTTCCTCTAGCTTTTTAAGACCCTAAATTACCGTACAAGAACCACCTTTTGTTCCAAAGAATGGGCTACCTTGGTAGCCTTCACGAATCAAAGATAATTGCCACGACATGCAGCTCTTTGCAGTATTCAAGCTAGGGATGATGCCGCGCGATTCGATTCGAAGGAGCATTCGCGCACTACTAAAATCTTTTCATCTTGCTTGAACGAAAGGCAGTCGCGACTCCCCAGCGCATAATACGCTGCATTTTGGTCGCATGATACTGGTAAAATGAAGGCTTCGTAACTCCATCTTATTAATCGGTCAGCGCTCTTGCAAGTGCTATACACAATGAGTTACACAGCAAATGTTTAGTAGGTGCTGGAGGGTACACTATATTTTAAAACATGGGTCAGTATTAGACTTAAGAGAGCGAACTCATAGCTAACCACCTATGTATCGGACATTTTGTAGGAAGCACGTGGGAAATCGGTATGCCCGAAAGAACCTTGCATTATAATGGAGAGTTGGGCTAGTCTGTACATGATTCTTTAAGCAATGTGCTCCGTAAAATGTCGACAAAAGGAATGGGACATAAAACGATGCTCTACATTCAACTGAACGTTTATAGAAAGAAACAAGGCGATTGTACCCCTTATCAGGTTGCTCGCGTAGAAATTCAAACTGTTTATTGGATAGGTAAACTGACGGTGCAGTTTTGCATTTGCTGTCCACCGCAATCTAATGCTGTGCAAGTCGTAAACGTATCGCGAAAATTTTCCTTCTTAACGTCCCAAGAAGTTTCGTCTTATCAAGCACCGAGGCACATGAACATCTATCCCAGTGAAGGGCGAAATTGCCCGAGGGGAGCTTCCCTTACAGATAGATCCTGCTCGTGTGGCCTATCATTAACGCATCTTCCTATCCGCAGCTCATCGGGATTTCATAGACGACTGTCCATTACAGACATATCTCTGTCCCTTGGTACAAAGCTATGTTTACTCTAGCTCTGTCCCTTCAGGACAGAGCTAGCATAAAACAGTTTTTCGCAGGTTTTTTTATCTTCTCTGACAATCTCAACGCTATCATCAACAATGCTATGGAGGTTAAATATCCACTTTAAAAGGCATAAACTTTGTTGGTAGCATTTTGTGATTGTAACCTTTTGAATATGCAAAAACATTACTATTCTCTTCTACCTAACTTTGTCGCACCCTGTACTGTGGTTGCCTAGATTTTGATTCTATCTAAAGACTATTCCTTTAACGGCATTCTGCAATATTTGTTTACCAGGCTGTGGAACACGTTATGAGCAAGCGCAGTAGCCCAGTGACTCGGCATCTTTGTTCCAGGGTGATAAACGTTTGAAAGGTACATTTAGCACGGGTGCAGGCGAGCTGGTGAATATTAACCATGTTGAAGTAACTTGAGGTTTGGAGAACAAGGGAAACATCAAAGCGTGGAGGAAACAGAAAATAGACAGGACGACGTTCTATCTCCGTTTAGACGTCTCTCCTTCCCCTGTCTGGGGTTAACTTAACACGGTTTGAAAGGTGTGTACAAATAATGGAACGTAAACTTCAGAAGCGATCAGAATAAAACGTTGGTAGAGATAAGTGTTCCGGACAAGAAAATATACTCCATTTTACATCAAGTCTCACCGCAGTCAACGCTACAATCTGATGGAGTCAATCAAGCGCCTACGAAAGTGCAACATCACGGCGCTCGTCTGAGTTTTCTATCACCGGCTGAAGTGATTACGCACAGTGAATGCGACGTGATCCTGCTCAGTCTACAAACACCATAACGATGCACTTTTAGAGGTTCTTGAACTACTCCTTCGGATACTAGCGTTCGCGGCGGTCGGATTCGATGTGCGAATGCGTATGAAAACACCCCGAGAAACTAAGCTAAGTCTAATCCCGTTAATTCAAACTGTCTTAGTTCAAACTTCCGGTTAAATCAAACTAACCTACAGGTCCCATCATATGTCTCCATGGAAGGAAACTTCCGGTAATTCAGACTTCACTTTATTGAAAGAAATTTTCGGTCCCCCTCGAGTTTGAATTAACAAGGTGCGACTTAATTCATGACGTTATATTTCTTGCTCTCACACGTAGCAAACGATGCTTTAGTATGAAGGGTGTTTAAAACGTTACCATTAATACATATATTCCCACAGGCAGACAATGTGGGCTTCAGCAACAACGATATGTTTCTGCTCCATCACGCCCGCGTCACCCACTTCTGGGAACCCACCAAGACGGGTCCCATCTTCTTTTACTGCGGTCACGAGCTGCCGCTGGAAGACTACATCAATAACACCGTAAGTATGTATATTGACGCGTAGGTTTTTGCACTGCGCTACATGCTTGAAAAATGTACCTACTTCATGCGACAGCTCTTTCTGATTCCATAGTCTACCTACTACACATTAGTATTTTCATTCGGAACGCGCCCATCAATGACTTCATGTACTTTATCCACCTGCTTTAATAATTGCTGCAGAGTGTTTGCATTTTACTCAATACAATATTCTTTTTTACGCGTTACTTTCATGTTTATTTCAGTTTTACACAATGATTTTTGTTCAAAATATTTTATAAATTATATTTTCTTATAGAGGTGCCGGATTTTACTCGGTAGTTTGTGCTCTTCGCTCCTTATCTTCATCAGTACTTAGCGATCACTTTTCACTTGGTACTTTTATTCTACTTCTTGCTCGCATACCTTAGTGTTACATTACTTCACATGTGACTTGTTACTTATTTTAATTTATTTACTGTCTTGTTAACTATAAACTTTGTACTTTTACTTCACTGATTACATTGACTCATTGTGCGTGTATTTCATTGTGAAAAGCATCTCGTTGATCAATTTTTGTTTGCATTTATGATGCATTTTAGGGCTTGCTGTGGAACTGGGCAAAAGAATTCAAGGCCATGATCATTTTCTCGGAACATCGCTTTTATGGACAGTCTCTTCCGGATGACGTAAGTAGCCCACATGGCCACCCTAATTCAGCTGGACCAATTAGCCCACATCGCCACCTTAGATCGCATACTTCCGTTCGACTGCACTACGACCGCTGGCTTACAACGAGATAGCACACTGCCGCCATCTATCGCGTATGCCTGAAACGCTTTCCATTTCCATAAATTTTACTCATCTTTCTTTCATCGTGAACTTGAAATATAATCCTGACAATATTATATAAGAACCATTTTTCATAGATAGTGCGTAGATTCTATCTCGCAAACACTGCAGTTCCTTCAGTCTTGTTATACACATACGTAAATCTTTTTATGGCTACCTCGTAGATGGCAACAGTGTTCCAGTGTTTTTATAACAAAATAGATGTTGGGAAAGCAGAGACCACCATGCACACGTTCAGACTGGTGGCATAACTTAAGGGAAGAATTGTTGTTTTGTGTTTTTGTTTTTTTAATCCCCAGGGGTGGAAAACGGGCGCTCCACATTGCGAAGAGGGTGCCAGCGTCATACGGATTGTAATTTTAAAAAAACATGCTGTTAAGAAACCACCATAACGGTTAACTGAGTCAGAAATTTTGGCTAGGTGTCGCAAGGTACCACCCGATTACAGGGCCTCAGCCATATCCATATATCTATCGTTCTCTCGTAGTAAGCCGTCAGATGTGGTTGTAGCCCAGTTGATCAGTCGGAAAGCAAATAATGTGTGAACCAGTCTCTACAATGTCGGTGAGTTTAAAAGGGGTCACAAACACCTGCAGACTGTGCCGTACCTGAATTATTTTACGGCTCTGCAAGCCCTCGCCGACTACGCCCACCTGATCCTGCACATCAAGGAAACAGTGCACAGGGCTGACAAGGTGCCAGTCATTGCCTTCGGCGGCTTCTACGGTGGCATGCTCGCTGCCTACTTCCGACTCAAGTATCCTCATCTGGTCGCTGGGTGAGCATGCATTGTCACGCAACGGACGTTCTTTGGTTTGCTTAGTCGCCCACACTATATATGAACAGAATTAGTGGAATGGCTTGCCAAATAATGTTGTCCACTGTCTCAGTCAGAAGTTGCAACTGAACAAATATTTAGTGCATGTGTTTTACAAATAAAATTGTATTTTTCTGCTTTCTTATGTTGAACAGTTTTTCATATGAATGCAGTGTTGTTGAATTTAATAACTGTTTTACTCATCTGTGCAGGCTGAAGGGACTAGATTGTATAATCAATTATACAAAAATATTAGCATATGGTTCCTTCCTCTGCGTTCGTTTTTTAACTATAGGATTGTGCTTTTTTTTGCAATATCGGCACCTTTTTTGTGACTTGTTACGCTAATAGGTACATATATTTTAGCCTGTATTATGGCGCATCTTTAACAGCGCGTTAAATTTGTTTTGCCCTTTTTTTTTTGCAGCGCACTGGCAAGCAGTGCTCCAGTTCAAATGTTCCCAGGACTAGTGCCCTGCTCCGCGTTCGACCATACGCTCACCAAAGCCTTCCGTCGGGAATCAGCCGCATGCGCAAAGGCTATTCGGAAGTCGTGGCCACACCTTCTATCTCTGACTGATTCTAGTAAGTGTCTGCTCTTTTTGTCTTCTCAAAACCCCCAATAGTAGGTTATTATGAGTACATTAGAAAAAGCAGTACCAATCGGAGCGAGAGCTCAGCGCTGAACTCGCGAGCCTTTAGGCGCGCACGTCTCTCACCGTGTTTAAGGATTCAGACCAAACACCCTATTGACGAGGAGAGCGAGCTATAGGGGACGCTTTGTCCAGTTTGTTTCCCAAAGCGTTCGGTGTTCACGCTATGCAAAAGCTGTGAACCCGAGTCTTCACGTCATCCTCCTTGATCCAATCACTTCGCTTGGACACGAACCTGTGCCGGCGTTCGACCGCTACTCTTGCTTTAATGGATGCCCCATGGATTGAGCAGAAGCTCCAGCCGAACGGTGACGTATCTTTGGGCTACGTCAGCCGAGCGCTGCGTCCGAAACACAAATAATAGTTTTCCCAATTTTCAGTTCTCAGCTTAGGCGCTAGAAACGCGACAGTTGCATCCCCTCCCAATAGTTCGACGTGTAAGAACAAACAAGAAGCAAGTCATGAACAGGACATGGCGTTCGCCATCTGGTATTTATGGTTGCTTTCCTCATGTCTCTATTTTTGGCGTAGAACTGTAGCGATGGACAATCGACGAGCCTGGTTTCCCCACTTTTTATTCGGAACAAAAACAGCAGCGGAGGACTAAATTGACCGAGGTTTTGAGAAGCCTCTTGCCCGAAAGGCCTGCCAATTAAAATACTTTACTGGTGTCCTAAATGTTTACTTCGTTTTGGTTTTATTGATGAAGAATATTAACCAGTAATTTCATTACAAACAGGAGTTCTTCCTCTCTTTTCGTGAGAAAAGTAACTTCGGCTCGTTAGCGTTCAGGAAGCACCGGATGGTAGGATATAAATCCTAAACAAAGTTTGCAAAGTATTTTTGTATTCATGATTGCATTGCTTGTTCCCAACACTCCTTGTATTGGCCTTTTCCTGGGATGAAAGCCGAAAAAATCAAAATTCGACGGTTGTGTTTATACAGGGTAAGGTCTATTTGCTTTTGAGGTGCGGCCACACTGGCTGTAAGCACTGTGTAATGATGGTGTCGAAATGATCTCTTTACGATGCAGGAATAAATCCGAGGCAAGTTACAAATAATCTGCTTAAATAACTAAATATAATTCGGTAATAAAACCAGGGAACCAAGGATCGGCTGTTGAAAAATAAGACATCCAAACGCATGTAAATCCTCGCGAAATATCAATAATCCAGTTTAAAATAGTAAAACTGTCAATTGCTCGGCAACCTGTTGAGTTATATTGCTTAAATACCACCATCTAGAATAGAATTACTTCTGTATTTCCACCGCTATGCAGAAAATGTTTACGTTCTTTATTGTACGGCAGAGGGTTAAATTCGCACACCACTGACTTTTTCTCATGTTTTCATGTTCCGTTGGATGTACCGTCCCGCAATGCTTATGATGACATCACCCAAACCTTGAGAGAAACGCTTGCGATGTCTCAACTGAACACAATAAAGATAAACGGCTCACTACACACAGACGAAGAAAAACCACAGCAAGACACACTCTGGTGGTGTCTCTTTCTTCGCCCGCGTTGTCTGAGCTCTTCATCCCAATCATGTACAGTGTTTACCAACTGGCCCAATCTGTAACCTTAGGGATGTCTAAAGTGCCTGGAATGGGTCTCCGACTGGTGGTTATCGCGTATCGAAAAGTGGCTCGTTGATTTCTGTCTAATTACGTCATAAGTGTCATGCTGTTCTCGGCCACGATCCTGGCGGTGTCACAAAAACGATGGTGAAGGTGGCTTGCGCCTGTTCTGATACAGGACGTTCTCCAGTGTGACAGTCAACGAAAACTTCGGCAGGCACACTCTCAAGAAGAAAGGGTGTAAAAGGGTGTATCGTTACACCCTTTGTTCCATATAATACACCCCAAAACTTCAATTCGACGTACAGCGTCCTACAGTCGAACAGACGGCCGCAAAGTTTACGACGGGCTTGATAGCCGTGTGGTACAACTTATTAAAATAGCAAATGTACGTTTTACTGACTACAAAAACATAATCGGGGTTTCCTTAGCCCTACTGTAAAAACTCGGTGTTTTCTTTATGTGGTCTTTGATACGTTTTTTAGCTATTTAAAATGTTGTATCGCACCGTTATCAAGCCCCTCGTAAAATTTGGGGCCGTCTGTTCGACTATAGGGCTCTGTACGTCGAAATGAAGTTTTGGGGTGTATTATATGGGACAAAGGGTAAAACGATACACCCTTTTACAACCTTTTTTCTTGAGTGTGCAGGAGTTGGGACGCTGCGTCGATAGCGCCACTCGCGTCCTCTCGTGTTTTTTTTTTTTTTTTTTTCACAACTTCTACGTGTAGCCTTTAGGATTGCGCCATCCGACTGCGTGACGCTAACCTCTGCAAACAAGGATGCTACAGCAGACGCTCAAAGTGCGGACGCAACTGGCATCGCAGTGGCAATGGAGCCAAGTGAACAGTCACATGAAGCGGACTAATGAACTAAGAGGAGGTCGGAGAAGCGACTGCAGAAGTGTCAAGATATTTAACTAATTCCCGGGGAGCGGAAACAATGGGGACCATAGACAAACGCAAATCTCCAAACACCCCATTTGTGTTTGTCCTTTGTCCTCCATGTTCGTTCCCCTTCTCCGGGAATTATTGTCGTTATTCTTGTCCAGCTTGCTTGCCCCTTTGCATTAACTGCATTATCATCAAAGGTTATTTGGGATTTTCCTAGTACTATTTCAACATAGCTGGGTACAAACAACTTGTTTTTTAACCGCCCGTTTCAAAGGGAATGCCCTCCAAATCATCGCCATCATCAGCATGACACCTGAAGATAGGCTAGGTGGCGCAAGCTACCGCGCGTTACAAAGGGTATAGCCATTAACATCTTTCCATCCATTCACTCCAGTCTTTTTGACATCGTTTGTTGCCGCTTGAGAGCCACTTTGGATGCACGGGTGGAATATGACGCTAAACACACCAGTCGTTCCTGGCACCGTTGTGGTGTCTCAACTCTTCCTTTAATTCTCAACAATTCTTATTTCTTTCGCCGTCAGAGCGGAAGGCTCATGAATTCTCGCGAAAGTACAAGATGTGCGACAATCTCACCACTCAAGCTCAACGAATGTTGTTAGACTGGATGCACGACACCTATCTTCACCTCGCAATGTTCAACTACCCGGAACCTTCGTCACGTCTCACATCACTGCCAGCCAATCCTGTCAAAGTAAGTGCACGAACTCCCTCTGCCCATTCGTTTGCAGATGGGCTTCTCCAGCTCTAGCGGTAGTCGCTTGCGCACTGGACTGTTGAAGCTGTTGTCATCTTTCGTCGCTAAGCTTTCTTTATCCTTGTTAATCTGGACATAAACAGCGGACTACCCGCACCCGTTGCGGGGTTCTGCTTGTCATAACGTAGTAGTGTGCCGTAGGCTGAGCACTTCATCCATTTACCTTCCTATTAATCTAATAATGCTTTAATCTCAATAAGATTTTTAATCGGTTAATCAGTTCGATTTGGAAAAAAAAGTATAAATTTAATGCGTCCATCAAACAGACGTGGACGAGTACACCTGTATGAAGGTGACCTTTAGGTGAAATTTTGCCAAAGAACACAGTAGGGACGAGATTTGAAACTCAAAACAAGTTGAGAATGTTATACGTGGCCCAGCCACTTCAGTGCCGTGCGAGTGTCTTTAGCGCAGCAGAGATTATGAACAATCAAAGGAGTTAGCTATCGCCGGAGAATCTGAGCGAACCATTTTGCTGCCTCTGCGGCTGAAGTAATAATTTGTGAGTGTGGATGTATTTTGACTGCTCTCTCATCAGATTTAAAAACCTAAATTGTGTCTTGAGCCGTTTATCACAGATTTAGTAAAGCCAAGGAAATGTAATTTTGACTTCTTCAATAATTATTATGCTTGGGAATAAACAAAACCGACTAATCGATTAATTACTGGATTAAAAGGAGGCGATTAATTGGGTTAAACTTAATTAAATCGATGTCCGGCCCTAGTGTCGCAACTATGGGGAACAAAGTATCGCCTCTGCTGAGACTACGTTCTACCTTAGTCCAGACACGTAACTCCACGGTCGTTAGATTACGAGAAGTCAACCACTCGGGTTGCTCGGAGAATCCAATGGATGGAGGTAAGTTCGGAGAAGCCAGGCCAGCGTGGAGAAAGTCGCTACATGCGTCTACTCCTTCGTAGCTCACGGACCCATTGAAAAAATGGACGATTGGAAAGGCCATCTACACTTGAGGTTTATGGGTCATAATATTTCTAAATACCCGAAACGCACTTCTTTTTTAAACACATTTTCAAACTCCTTCTTTCTAGGGATGGGAAATTGATCGATTAACCTACCGATTAATCGACCGATGCTTTAATCGCGATACATTTTTTTAACCGGTTATTCAGTAAACGTTACATGAACCAAAATAATGCACAATTTAAACCGCTTTCACCACGCCGATGGGGACGAGTACACCTGTAGAAGGGATGAACTTTAGGTAACATTTTACCCTAATGTACTGTACGGGTGAGATTTGTAACTCGAGACAAGTGCAGAGGTTGCACGTGTCCCGGCCACATCAATTCTGTGCGAGTGTCCGTTTAATTCAGCAGTTACTTTTCTTAACAATCAGAGGGTCGCTCTGGCTGGAGAACGTCAACCAACCTCTACCTCACGCAGCTGGAGTTATAATCTGCGACTGTGGTTGTTTTTTAACTGTTCTCAACTACACATCGAGGTTCATTCATAATTGAAATATTATATTGCGTCGTTTATCACATAATCAGGAAAACCCAAAAGAAAAAGAATATTTTGATTTTTTAAAATATTATGCATGGAAATTAACAAGACCAATTAATCGGTTGATTAACTAATTGAAGGATGGCGATTAATCGAGTTAACATTTTTAATCGTCGCCAAGCCCTATTTTTGTTTACCTGTACTAGCGCCTATTGTTGTGAAATTTACTGAGGCAGAACGTTTCCATACAAGCAAATATTTTATCCAGGGATCATTGTATCATAAAGATTGTTCATAATATGCATTACATTGCTTTCAGGTGCGCTAAAGTCACGTGAAAATTGTTATTTCGCGAGTACGCTGCAGTTTTAGTCTGACTAGTTTAAAACAGTTAACTCTGTCTTAGGAGCAAATGACACGTCCGATCAGTTGCAGTTAAAAATTCTTGTTTTTGTTGTGCACTCGAAGTCGTTTGTTCACGATAAACGGCTTGAACCAGGACGGGTTGTATTCGAACATTTTGAGCTGTTGAGAGCCGTTTTAAAGCATGAATATCTTTCCAAATCCCGGAAATTGAGTCTCTTTGTCTGCCCATGTCATCGCGTCACGCTACATGAGATAACGTTGTTAAATTTTGCCTGCTAAATTTACCGAACGAATCTGTCACGTGATTTGAAGTCACGAGTCTCGGGTCGCGTGGCACCGCGATTTGACCACGTTACGTTAATCTGCGCGCTAAATGTAGCGGGAAATTTGATGCCACGTGACCCGAGATTCTGTTGCATCATGTTGGGTGACAACATGACCTCTCATAGGTGGCATCCATTCCCCCTAAATTCAGGGGAGGATTTGTATAGAGGGTATTCTCAGCTTCCTCAGTAGGAGTGTTTAATGTCCTCTAAACAAATTTAAACAATAATTTTTAGACACTTCATAGGGCTTTGAAAATAAAAGATTGTTGGTAATTCTCTTTGTTATGCACTGCTTATTTGTCTTCGTGTAATCCTTTGTGTTTTTTTTCCCAGGAGGCATGTTCCATGCTGACCAAAGCCAAAAGCAACGCGTCTTTGGTCGACGCAGTCTTTAAAGTGATGAACCTGTTTTTCAATCACACGGGTACCCACGACTGTCACCAGATTCTTTTCTACGTCAACCTCAACCCTGCATGGCATTTCCAGGTCCGTGCGCATCTCTGCTCGTCTTCCACTTTTCAACGACGGTTAGCAGATTTACCGAAAGCGCACCTCGTACAAAAACTAGTTAGTTTTTATTAAACTAAAACAAAAAATTGAACAGTTAATGTCGCCGCTGGGGCTGTGATCTGCAGGGTCGGGAAGATGTGCATGGTGTCCCCGGAAGACGCTTAAGGTGTTTTGTTTTCAATACAAAAAATAAATAACGTATCTTCGATCGCCCAGTCTCCTCCGAAATGTACAACTCGTGATCTACTGTCTAAGAAATATGGGGTGTATAGAGGTACACCCCTTTCCTCCTATGTAACACCCCAAAACAACAATTCGACGTTCAGTCCACCGACGTCGAACCGACAACACCAACTTTCAAGAGCGTGCTGATTGATAGTCAACCGATAGAACTTGTTAAAATAGCTAATGGACGCATTAAAGGCTACAGTAAGTCAATCAAGGTTGTTTTTTTTTGTGCTTTTGCAGAACCTGCGTTTTTTTTCCTAGTCTTTGATACGCACATTAGATATTAAGTAAGTTTATATCCAACAGCTATTAAGCTACTCATCAAAGTTGGTACTGCCGGCTCGACGTCCGTGGACTGAACCTCCAAATGTAGTTTTCGGGTGTTACAATACGGGACAAGGGATGTGCCTCTGTACAACCCTATTTCTGAAAATGTAAACCAGACGCCAATGTTTCTTAGCAGCTTGCCTTTATTTATTTTGACCCTGGTGACGTTTGCAAAATTACTCTTATTCGTAGTCTTGTTTACATCGTTCACCGTTACCTTCCTCATAGCTTTACATAAATATTTATGCACAAAAGAGGCCGTAGTTGTTTTTTGACATGCACAAGCAGGTGGAGAAAGAAAGAGATGCACCTGGACTGTTATTTGGGCATTGTTTAAAAATTGCTGCGAGGAACCTGTTCTCATTCCTGTCTTCTGTTCTGTTTTTTTTTTTTTTTTTTTTTTCCAGTCGTGTACGGAGCTTGTGATGGCGCATTGCAGTGACGGTGTCGCCGACATGT
The DNA here is from genome assembly GCA_013358835.2 of Ixodes persulcatus. NCBI lineage: Eukaryota > Metazoa > Arthropoda > Arachnida > Ixodida > Ixodidae > Ixodes > Ixodes persulcatus. Next base: position 61,688 of record JABSTQ010009775.1, read on the forward strand.
TCTTCACCCGTAACTGGGACATGAAGCAGATGCGTCACACCTGTAAGAAGAGGTTTCGTGTTAAGCCGGATCCCCAGAAAATCTACTCCATGTTCGGAAACCGGCTCGAAACTTCCTCAAACATTATATTGAGGTCTGTACTTTTTACCGTTCACAATACCGAGTGGAGTCAAAAATGTATCTCGCTAAAAGAGAATAGTCGTTAAATTCGCGTTTGTTACAGTTCCTGAATGTTTACGATGATGAGCCGTCTATTTGCTTAAAGCTTAAAAATGTCAAGTTACGCAGTTGTTTATTTTGTGTTAGGAAAAACCTGGAGAAAAATCTTTTTCGCAGTTGCTTGAATGTAACCTGTCGTAATTGTTTATTTGTTTTTTAAACTACAATCATTCGGAGGAAAAGTTCAATAAAACTCGACCAGAAGAAAAACAAAATTCAAAAACACAAATAAGAACACGCATTTTGTTTGTGTTACTAGGATTAGGTTAAATATCGTGAACATCCAGTTAAAATATAAACAGTATACCTAAATATAATGTCGTGAAACACGTATTTATCTTAAAATTATTTATAAGCATTTTATGATTAATCAGCGAGACCTACTACGTTTAGTTAGATTTAGCGGTAGTGTCACGGCTTCTATCTACAATAGTAAGCTTTTATTTTTTCATAATAACAGGAGGAAACCAAGAGAAAAAACGTTTTACAGCTTGACGAGGTCCTAACAAACTTTGGCGGAAAACCTCGCAACGTTAGACGGGACTCATTGAAACCAGCTCTATAAAACTCTGTTAAAAGTTATGTTGCCCAACTCGCTATGTACGCGTCCAGTCCCGCAGAAAAACTCGTTCAGGATTGTCTCAGAACTGCACGTCAAAGCAAACCATCTCCGCGGCCATCCCATCCCATTCCTTTCCAAATTTTGATTTTCAAGAAGCTCCTCACGAGTGTCATTTGGTTCATTGCATTCCTTCATTATTGTCATTCAGCAATGGCGAGCTCGACCCGTGGAGTGCCGTGGGCTACCAGGCTCCCAAGACCAAATCCGTGATTCCCATCCTGATCCGTGGTGCGGCTCACCAAGAGGACTTCCGGTTTCCCAGCCTCACCGACAGCGCCGCTCTGATTCGCGCTCGGTGGGAAGAAAAGAAGTACGTCCGGAAATGGATCGAGGAGGCCGGAAGTGACGAAGGCATCACCGTCTTGTTCGATCATGGGGACGGCAAGACACGTGATGCCGAGGCACGTGATCGCAAGGTTCCTAATTTCGTGGGTCCCGGCACGGAGACACCGGATGTTCGGGCACCTGATACCGAGACGAAGGATGAAGAGACTCAGAATACGAGCGAAGAATATCTAAGGCATGAGTTGTAGCTTGCAGTGCCATTTTTCTAGCACTATATTATCTAGACTGCAACGTAATAAAATGATTTCGTATTATTTTTTTGTGAATATCTGGACACACTTCTATGACCCACCGTCGTGCTAAAGTTTTTCCACGAAAGTAACTGAAACAAGAACGGGCAAGCTAATGATACGTGATCATAGAAGAAACGCCGTACAGCGTTTGCTTTCTTCTGTTCATCATTGTGAGGTGTCCTTCAGTGTTATCTTGTGTCGGAAGTTTGGGTAAGTATACGTGAGACGCTCACCTCCAGTGGGAGATAAGATAAAAGCGCAAGAAAGGAAGTGTGGAATATATCTGGTATATTCCGCATTGCCCAGCAAACTCAGTGACGCAGTATGGTTGGCATTCAGCCAGGTTACTAGATCGAGTCGTTTGTGAAACATTGAACAGGAGGCACCCCGTCAGTACCCCACCCAGAGCCGTGTATACAGAGTTTGGTCAATGGGAGGCGCTGGCAGAGCCAGGGCGTGCACCAGACACAGAACGTGGGCTTTACATGCTCCCTTGGCCAACCAGAAGTGTAGTAACCCGGCCTTTATGGTTAAAAATAGGGTGCACGTGATGTTTCTGCCATGATCATGCAGAAAGGTGTAAGAAACGAATGCGGCCACGCGTTTTGCTCGGACAGAGTGTGACCGCTCCTATGGCAGATTCCCGGCCCTCGGCGCTTGGAGAAACTATTATGTTGATCGTTTCGCTAGTCGCACTCTTCCTCCATGAGTTTGGATGACCATAATCGAAGCATCACGTGCACCATATTTTCAGTCACCGAGAGTTACTCCGACGCACTTATCAAGTTTGTTTCTCGCGACCACCGCCAGGGTATTATTTCCGGCTTCTGGTTGGCCGAATTCAAATTTCTGAAGACGCCCTGGAACACGCCCAGCCCGCTTTAGGCCAATGGCGCCTCCTCATTCGTCTTCTATACTTCCCAACGAATGGCCAAACTCTCTACATATACGGGACCCCACCCGTCGACCGAAGCGCCATCAGGAGTCAGCGCTTCAACATTGCGTATTCCATAGAGTATGGTAAAGCGCCATCTAAGGCGCTGTGTTTCAAAACGTTTCAAAACCTGTGTATTTGAGAGTACACTGTAGCTACCACAGCAACCGTTCTCAAAACGGTGGTGCGTCGAACGACTGCAATTAATTACTGGAAAGGGTCATGTTTAATCACCTTGATTAAAACAGGCATATGAATGAGCAATAGGATTCCATCCAGTGCCTTCCGTGGGTTCCCACGAGTGCTCGGAAATCCAGAGCATGCACATTTGTGTGATATATGATTTGTATCAATGTCATCCCTACTTTCTTTCTAAAATTCTAACATAATATCGTAGACATATAATGTAAGAAGTGTAAAGCAGTAAATATTAAAATAACTTATACTTTAGAATTAGTTATCTCTCAACTATTGTGGAAACAAGAAATATAAGACCGGAGGCGCAAGCGCTTCTTGTCACTATTTCGACAAGGATAATACAGCGCAATATTGTGAGAAGAAAGATTATATGCTAAAACGAATAAAATGTTTTAAGATGCTTCAGAAGTCACAGCTGCTCCTTCAAATGTCATAAGAATACCAAAAAGTGCGGAATGGTTTAGCTCTACGTAATCTTGCGGGACACAGTATCAATAAGAAAGTGTGGGTATAAAATAAAGGTGCAAAACCACTGTCCACGACAAACAAAGTGAAAACCAAGGCTCGTGTCTCGTCTCCGCATATTCAGCGACCTTCTACTCCGGAAATCCACTGTCTTGCTTTTCTTTGACTGCGAGATAGCTGTCCGTCTGATAGGTTGCCTTGTCACGTCGTGTAATCTTCTTTTCTTTTATTGCATCTAGTTATTACAATTTACAACAGAATGACAACTTTCGCCTCTTCGAACGACCACAACGGGCTTGCTAACGCACAACAAAAACAAAACCAAAAATGTAATGCGTCCGGGCAATCTGTCAAGCATTGTCGCAGATGCTCGGTGGTGAAGACTCTGCTGGCTCTTGATGCTTGATCAACGTGCTGTGGCAACGTTGGCTCTAACGTAGATGACGTCATAGCACGAAGTGCGCAAGCTTTCGTTGCTATAGGTGTTGGTACCACCCAGGCGTGCTGACTGGGGAACAACGTCATCCCAACTCTGAAGTGCCGATAGACAGGGTACGTTTCGCAACTTGCAGAGGCGCCCAATTTATGCGTCTAGCTCTTTTAGACGTTTTCTGTTTCCTGTCGTTCTCAGTCACGTAAGTTCCGTATCTGGTATAAGGGACAAAAAACAATAAATAAAACATTTCAACCTGGAATATGAGAGAAATAATAGATGAGGCGAAACAACCATGTGTGACAATCAGATTGTTTTGTAACCACCTTCCAGCGGCGTGGAGAGATCAAAATGATGTTTTACCGCATACCAAAAGTGACGACCACCAAGATGGCCGCGCCCTTGTTGAAAAGGTGCATACTTTGTTGCACCTTAACGCAGCCGACGTGACACAAGCTGAGTGGCCAATCAAGCAGTGCCGAAAGTGCAACGTCATCGCGTTACAGGCTGTAGTTGAGCTTGTTGGTGCATAATACTAAAAAGGCCAGCTGAACTTAGGAAAATAGAATACAGAGAGAGAAAGATACAGACATACCAGCGGTACGTCTGTCTCTTTCTCTCTCTGTATTCTATTTTCCTAAGTTCAGCTGGCCTTTTTAGTTTTTAGTAGTGTCATCGCGTTCACCGTCTTTCTGCGAGTGCTCAACTGCGGGCTCATCAACACAAGCGCAGAGAGTGTACCGTGAATTCACGCTTTTAGTCTGTGTGCACACGGTTGTTTATCTTCAAGGCTTTGACCAGTTTTGTATTATTAAGCGTCCGGATGATGCGTATTTTAAAGGGGGGAGGGTAATGCTGCCTGCGTATATCCAAGTCGGCCTAACTTGGAAGGCGCTATAAAAGCCTACGAGCTTGTACCAAAGTGGATCACCATGTTTCATGCACTAACTCAAATGCAAAAGTGTTATTACGCACAACAAATATATATATATATATATATATATATATATATATATATATATATATATATATATATATATATATATATATATATATATATATATATATATATATATTTGTTGTGCGTAATAACACTTTTGCATTTGAGTTAGTGCATGAAACATGGTGATCCACTTTGGTACAAGCTATATACAAGGTACAATATATATATATATATATATATATATATATATATATATATACGTTTTAAAAACTCCAACAACCGTCTCAGGTGCGTTTTCTTCCGTATATATATGCGGTTGTTGGAGTTTTTAAAACATATTATTGGTAAAGTTGGTCGAGGTTTCGGCCTGAGACAGGCCTTCTTCAAGACTGGTTGCCAAAATCGGTCAGAGTTGTTTTTCGCTTTCCACGCCCGGGTCGCGTCACGTGTCAGATCACGTGTAAAAATGCACAAGTGAGGAAAAAAAAAAAAGCCGCGCCAGGCCGCAGCAGACGTCGCCAGCCATCGGAGTCAACGAAAGGCCACAGCACATTTCGCGACCCCAGGAACGGAGCGGGTCGGTCCCGTTCACAGAGTTGGATCGGCCCAGATGGCCAGCAACGCACGCCGCGGAAAGACGTAAAAAACAAAAAGAAGGAATGCAATAAATCAACGCCAAAACGCATAAACAAACCCCCATGGGGAAAAAAAAACGCTAATTTAAGTGTTAACCACAGTCCCAGAACATTCAAAAAGGAGCAACAGGTGAAAAGTACCTGTTGAAGGTCATGACCCATTGACTCATCGACAGGTAATACAGAAAGTTACACGGAACAATTCCAGGGTTGTACTAATGGGATTGAATGAGCTGCAGTCACTCCGCTACAGGTCGATCAAGGTAGATTGCATGCATAGATGACATTATACCGGGATCTTCATTAATACCGGCCCGGATTGAATGAAATTTGTAAGTATAAGATACGATTCTCTCTGCTCGCAACACGTTATCAGATGCCCTTTCTGTTAAAAATATTATTAGAACGAACTCTATATAAGATAAATCGTGGATGGCCTATAGCCTGTAGAGTGTGTGCGCTCTCGCTAATACCGGAGGATCGTGTATGTTCACCGCGTGAATGGAAGACATAATGCCGGGATGTTTATTGATCGCGGCTTTGAACTTGTGAATAAGGTACGATTCTTTTTGTTCGCGATCTCGGTTACTTTTGAAACCAGACTGTAAAAATGTGACTTGGAGCTTATCGAATGAGTGTTTTGGATTGCTAACATCTTTTGAAACGGGAAATGTGGGGTTTGATTTCGCATGCGATCTGTGATTATCAAACCGCAATCGGAAAGGTATGTGTCTCTGTCTGGCCCACGTACTGCGCGCCACAAGTGCTACACTGTAAAAAGTACTACATTACTGGTGTCGCAATTTTGCCATAAATTTTGTAGGTGAAGTTGGAGTTTGTACTTTCTATGGAAATTCTCAGTGTTACGTGTGGGCAGACCCCACATCCCGACTTTCCGCATGGCCGACTCCCAGTGCTCTCAGTGGCAGTTATCTTGGACCTAACTAAGGAATCCTTAATGTTGTACGAGCGTCTGTACACCACACGGGGGACGGTAGTAATACCTTTTGCGAGGCGTTCACTTTGTTGCAAAATATTAAAATGTTTCCTTAATATGGCGGTGACATTCGGAGACTTATTGCTGAAGGTCAGCACGAGGCTGGTCTGTCGGGTTGTCTCCGCCTGGAGACCGCTGTCACCTAACAAGAGGTCGCGATCCAGGGCGCGCGCCTTACTAATTGCGTCATTTATGATTTTTTCTGGGTACTTCTGTTCTTTTAGAACCTCGAGTAGTTGATCGATTTGTGGTCAACTATGCGAACCTCGCATCCGGTCAACTATGCGAACCTCGCATAGTTGAGCGGTTTTGGCAACCACTCTTGAAGAAGGCCTGTCTCAGGCCGAAACGTCGACCAACTTTACCAATAGCATGTTTTAAAAACTCCAAAAACCGTCTCAGGTGCGTTTTCTTTCCTAAATACTTTTCGTCATCCTGCGCTACGTTTCTCTCTCTCTCTCTTTCCCTCTCTCTCTCTTTCTATATGTATATATATATATATATATTATATATATATATATATATATATATATATATATATATATATATATATATATATATATATATATATATGGGTGTTTTAACGCGTGACAGAGGTCCAACAAGGGCCCCATCTGTAGATTATTCGCAATGCAATAAAGAAAAAAAAAACGCAAGTCGGCGTAGCTACGGCGGCAGCCTGCTTGGCTCCAGCGCAGCTGTCCGGGGATCGATCCCTGACATCGCTTGTTGTTTTTATCTCTCCCAGAGTTAATTCAAGATCCTGGGATGTTTCTGAGAATCATGTAGTTCCTTCATACTCACAATGCATAAAGTTCCAGAACAATCTGGGTTGAATGTTCTAGGTCTTCGGGGAAGTCTTTAGAGACGCTGCGCCCGCCGACCAGAGTCAGTCTCGCTCCAGCGCTCGATTCCAGTACACGCCGCCATCAACGTTTGTGACGCTCCTTCTTTTTCTTTCTTTTTTCAACACACCCTCCCCCCTCCCTCTCCTTAAAAAATAAAAGACCGCACTGAATTTAGCTTCTCTGTGCCCGCATCTTCTATCCTCTTCACACTGCTACTTCCCGCATCTTCTATCCTACGATCACACTGCCACTGTGTTACACAGCGCAGTTTCATCTCGTACGGTGGCTGAGCCAAAGCACCATTGACCGAACATACGCCACGGCTGCACCGCGATATGGTTCAAGACTCTGGATGGATTGCCTCGAGAATCAGGTATTGACAATTTCAACAATCGCCTTATGCGCGCTGCCATCTTTATTTTCTGGGCTGTGGATTGCTTTCTGGGAATGCGCAGTGTCTGTTTTCTTCGGAATATCGGACGTCGCCCATAGCTCCACAGTCAACCCCACCTATATATACTTCTTCGTTTTACCCTAAGTCCAGACGCGGGCTACGCCAAGAGCTGACGGTGCCAATCAGACAGCCTCAAAAGCGCACTGTCATGGCGTTCGTCGCGTTTCTGTGCGTGATCTCTCGTCGCTGTACCAATAATAAACGGAAGTGGCCCATTAGCTTCGTAGCGTGGACAGCGTTCGGACCTGAAGCGAAGTTATAGACGGGATCAAAGTGAGATCAGGTGCAGAGACGGATTGAACACGTGTGCTCAGTCAGGGACTCGGCTGCTCCTCGTGTCCAATAAACGCGTCCAATGATGCTCGGCATTCAGGCTCGGACCTAAATGGCTGAGTTGGCGCAATCCTACATACTTGGTTTCAAGTACCAAGCGCAGACAACGCTACGAGCCGATAGGACCAACCGAGCAGCACCGAAATCGCAACTTCACTGCGTTCGCAATCTTTCATTCCGTGTGTCGTCACTCTGGCTCACCCAAGGAGGATGTAGAGTGCACCACGGCCTTGCACTTTTAGTCTGTACGCAGATGTTTGTTTCATCTTCCAGACTTCTTCCAGGCGGCGCCCGGAATAATGGGGAAACGAAGTGTCGTGTTATGACGTTACCTGTGGATAGAGAAGCCTGTACGCAGGCTTTCATTCTACTAGGGGTTACCACAGCCCAGTGACTAGGCTTTATCGTAGGGCTGATAAGCTCTGGAAAGGGTATATAGTTTCTACCGAAAGTGTAAGCTACGCAGTGAACACGCATGAAATAGCGCATGAAAGAGCCTCAAGTTATACCAAAGATTACGAATGGAAAAAGAAACATTCAGCAATGTCACCGAGATCCTGAACTGTTAAGAATTCTGCACACTTCAGAGCTCGTCAACACGTGACTACGGCGAATCTTAGATGCCTTTATAAAGCATCGGTGGGCAGAAGCCCGCTTTTTTTAGCGTAACGAGTGTCGGGAGTGCGTAATACGTGGCGCGATGTACTTCCCTCGTTTGTGCCTGCTGCTGCTGCTTGTTGGGGCCGTTCCCGTTTGCGGAGATGACTTGCCCGACCACTTTTTACCTTTCGTTGACCACCACACTCTCAACACTTTGGTAAGTTCGCGCTTTTTTTATTTAGAGCGAATACCCGCTACGTAATCGAGACTTCAGTATAACCGTACCCTAGAGTTTTGCGTTGCAAGAGGCATCTCGGGCTGCCACTTAAAAGCATGGATTGAGCGCGCGCTCACTAGGCCGGCGATCTGCATCCTGTGGTGGACTGAACCTCATTAATATATACCTTGGGATTATCGAGCTTGTTAGAACCAGAACCAGAACAGAGAGCGGCACGGTTTCCACGGAGAACTCGGGACTTCTCCGGTGGTTTCTTTTCTCTTTTTTTTTTTTTTTTTCTTGCTGTTGATAAGCTTGTTTGGAATCCGCTTGTTGAGCGGAAGATCATCATCTAGGCTGATAATGTGGTAAAACTTGATGTGCAGCAATAGAGCAATAGTACTGTATTTCTCAAGTTAGGGAAGCTCCTCTGGCAATTAAAGTCAAATATTCGAAGGTCGAGTTTCGATTATGCGTTATTCAGCTCTTTCATGTTGCTTAAAAAAGCCATACATTTTTTTTTCTTAAACCATTGTTTAAGTAAGGCGCTGAAGCGACGAGCTGCTTTATTTTTTTTTTTGTCTTGATTTTAAATGTTTTGATGGCACGCTAGTCCAAGAGTTGACGGACACTTGAAAACGGCCGTTACTCATGAATAATCGGATGCTGCAGCGCCGTGTTTATGGCGAAGTCTTGCGAACGCTAAAGCGCCGACTTATGCCAGCACTACATGGTCACATCTTGCGGATGCGCTTGCGCAACCTGATTGAGAGAAACAGGCCTAAATCTAGTCCAAACTGAAAGCGAAAGCTCGCAAATGCTTTGCTCACGGTGTGCCGCACACTTTCCTTCAATTGAGGCGGTAAACAAACCGTACGGGAGGGCTGACGTTTGCTGCCTGAATAAAATACCTCGGGCCGACTTATGTTGTTGATTTTCGGTTTATACGATGAAGTTGCGCGAATATACGTCAAATAAAACGGCGTTACCCGAAACCGGGGTTTGCTAAAGGACCGTCCAAACAGAAAATTAAAAATGCTCTATTTTTGCCACTCTTTTGAAGAACTCCCGCTTTCGTGTAAAGCCGCCATGTTGTGGGAACCACGTGTTCCCCGCATCCCTATCTAGGCCTGTCTCAGGCAGGCCGTGGGGCGTTGCCATGTGGGGACGCGTCCCAGATGCCAGGGCGAAGCCGTATTCCCTTGTGGCTGGTTTTCCCTCGACCTTCTCGGGTGATTTGCCGAAGGCACACCCCTCGTGATCATGACTTGGACGCGTCCGTCCCTCTGGGGAGCCAACCTACATCCGACCCACTCCGGGCGCGTCCATTCCCGCAGGCTATATAAGAGGGCCCTAAACCAACGGAAAGGATCCAACGATGACCGTTCGGCACATGGCTGTAACTCCAACGTTGGTTTTTTTCCTCTTTTGCAAGACTTCTCTCTCTCTCTCAACGGGCAGGACTCTCGCTGGGGGAGGCTCTGCTCGACGGAGCCTTCCTTTCTTTTACCGATTCTCCCCCTCCGTGATACTGTCAATAGCGGCAGCGCGGACTCCGACTGGCGATCCTGTCAAAAGAGACCGCGCCGTCATCTCTGACATTGTTGGCCCTCGGGCAAGCGTGTGACATTTGAGTCAATAAACACGTCTTTATCTGGACCAAAGGAACCTTCTTTGTGTTTCTAAGTGGCACCACCAAGGGGGAAACCCACAATGTTAAGCCTCCAACAGCTGACTTGAACCATAGTTTTTTTTTTGTGTTCATTAAGGTACGGATGAATGGAAGGATGTGAGTGGTTGTATCCTTTGTAACGGACGGTACACTGTTAGCAAGTCCCGTGTATTTGGTGAATATTTGGGGTGAAAAACACACTATTTACACAAATTACTATAAATTTACACGTTGAGTAACGGATAACTCGTTCACAAATCATGCGAGGTTGTAAAAAACGTGGTTTGGTTCGGTCATACACGCACAACCGTGTAGCCGACCTCAAACACACGCATTACCCCCGGCGACGACCGCAGCATTGCCGGCTATCGAAGCACCGGAATGCTTGGGGACACACCGGACACACTTAGAAAGGACCGTTGAGACGAATGCCGCGGAAAAAGACATGTCTTGGAGACGGATATGCACCAAAAGCAATTGCGCCATGTCGCAGGACGTTGGCGAAACCCGCGCTTACCGTGCTCGCTGCCATTTTCTGGTCGATGGCAATGCGGCTTCCCTCATGTCGCCCATGATTGTATTTGGTTTAGGGGTCTTGATAATAGTTTCTTACACACCACAAATAAAGTTATGGGTCCTAATTATTCGTTTTAAACAGTTAACGTGGATATAAAAAGCGTGTCCTCGATCTGAACACGTGACATCGCAGTTGGTTTCGTTTTGGCTTCAACCTTCAACTGCAAGCGATCTGGCCACGGCGCAAGCGCACCGCCGATGTACGCTGGAAGCTAGAGCCGGTTTGCTTTCGTTGTTTTTGTTTGACCGGAGAAAATCTGGCATCAACGCATGGCCAGCATGGCGCCGCTATTGTTTTGGTTTGACAGGACGCGAGAAGCTTCGCATAGAGCTTCGCAGTTTGCGAGCACATAGCGAAGACGTGACCGGAGAAGTGCCCCTGCGATGTTCCCGGAAGACGGAAAGTATCATTCGTAATCGTCGTGTGTGCTTTGAAAGCGAAGGGAGTCACAGGGTCCACGAGTGCGCAACCACAAGCCAAGGTTCACGGCAGCGCTGCGTTGACTTCGGCGATCTCGTTCTGTTTGGGGCAACACGGCGATGCGAGAAAGAGCCGAAACGTTCGTGGTGTGTGTTGCGGTGCTTGGAGGTGGAAACCCACACTAACACGGACCTCAAATTGGTTCCTGTGGAGTAGAGGTTCAACGGGTTCAGTCCAGTCGTCGTCAGCTGATCCGGTCCAGCTGGCCCGGGAGGACGCAGTGAGCGTTTTTAAAAGTAAATCTTCCTTCGTTCCGTTTCAAAATATGAAAGATTCCCGACGCATACCGTGAGTAAAAAGCTCCGGGCGTTTTCAACAAAATTATGTCGTTTTAATTGAACAATGGGCTTCAGATTGTTGTCCTAAATCTGCCGTTTTTATGTTTCGTGTTGTTGGACTGCATTTGCACAGCGACGTGTTTGCACAGCGACGCACACCGCTCGAGTAGATGATTCGGTCCTGCAAACGACCGGTTATACAGAATTGCAGGGAAACTTAAGTCACCACCGATATTTTTCTGTAAATTTCGTGTGACTCGTGTGAGTTTGCTGCGCTCATGATACGGTAAGAATAAATTAGAGCAAGATTTCCTACCTGCCCACAGATGCATAAACTGAGACCATTTTTTACGTAGTGAACACAGTGCTTTCTCTTTACTTTGGGAAGAGGCGTTGGTGCATTTGTTATGGTACAATCTTTGAGAGTTGAGAAATTGGGAGAGCGAGCAAGCTTTCCCGACTTTGTCTCTTTTCTCTCTGGCACTGCCCCTAGTTTCAAGTCGCAGTTTCAGTAGACATACCTACTAGCAGGTACAAACTGCTCTAAAGCAGGTGAAAGACTGCTAAGTCAGAACGGTGCGGACTCCGTGTTTTGCGCTTTTCGCAAGGGGACTGAGTAAATGCTTTTGCGAGGTATGCGGAATATACAAACGATTTTGTTATGCCCGTCGTTTGCGTCTCCAGCAAAACGAATAAGATGATCTACAAAGGCACAATCACAAGCCAAGATTTACGATAACACTGCGTTCGCTTCGGTGGTCCGTGTAGTTGTATTATACCCTGCTCTCTGCAACACCGTGTCATGACGAAGGGCTGGAACGGTCACGGTTTGTGCTGGGCTACCGGTTGAGAGAAACCCGCATCGGCACCGAGTGCACTTGGGTTGTTGATGCTCAAGCCTTTCATCCGCGGCTTGTCGCCAGCTGATCCTGCTACTCGACGGTGAGGAAGCGGCGCGAGTGACCTCTGAAGTAAATGTAAATCCTCGTTCATCCAGTTATCCGGTGTAAAACTGTGGAAGATGTTCAACGTGTACTGAGGGCGGGAACTACGAGCGGTTTGCCTTGCTTTTATAACCGAAACCTAAGCAGCGAGATAACTGCCTTGCGTACTCCAAAATGACGGAAACAATAAGTTTCAACAGGTCGAGCACGTCACCGCGGATGTAGGCGAGACAGTGCACACTGTTTAAACGCTTGCAGTATCCTCGAGTGCTACCAGAAAAACGACAACAGAGAAGGAGTTCGCGATTCAGCATAATGCAGTGCCACGCGCCCGTGAATTTTCAATGTTCGCGGTAATGGCGGTATAAAAAAAAAAATAAAAAAACGCATCAGCGCCACATTAGTGATCACGAATAACACCGGTCACTAACTCCGAAGCCCCACCGCTTCACTCGACACCGACACGACATACGACAACAAACTGCATCAAAACGCCCCAAAAGTGAAGGCTTCTGCTCCCGTACGCGTACTACAACTAGCGGAAGTGAAGTGTTGGGCGGATGTCCTTCACAAATACTTATATAAAAAATGCTTTGCACAAGGATAATTTCCATTGATTATTGAATACATAATGATAAAATCCTAATAATTTGTTTTTCTATCTGATTTAAGCTAGTCGAACTGCTCATAACACTGGTCGAGCATGAAAATAACAAACATTTTAACTTTTTCACGGCCGGTTTAAGATTTATTGTTAATACATCGTTGTTTTTCGCAACGGATTAATTTTACAGATTTTGCCTCCATACTTTTTAAGTGCAAGAAGATCTTACATACGGCTGTCCATTGTGCCGTGTTTTGTGTCTTCTATTAGTCTGTAACGGTCAGCGACCAAAGAGCTCTCCCGCACATGTCAAGTTTGTATACGCCGCAGGGAAAAAAAGGATGTTAGTAGGAAGTGTCGGGCTCAGTGTCGGGCGCAGTGTCGGTGTTGTGTTTGTGTATGTGTCGGTCCTGTGTCCTACGTGGTACTCGTGATGTATGTAGGGTTGCTGTCTACTTGTGACAGTTCTCAGCGTATTAACAGACTCCTGATTGTTGTTTTTTACTGGCTGCTAGAAATCTCACTAGGTAGCGCAAGTTACCGCCCGACTTCAAATAGTTTGCTCGAGCTATTTATCCATGTAAGTTCGGTATTTGTTTTTCTGTCTAGCGGTTCTGTGTTCCGTCGTAGCTGCCGACGCCACCGACCGCGACGACGCACGTACGTACCCTTGCACGTAGCTACGTCCGCCGCTTGGAGACTGTTTACTGTGTATAAAAGACATCGAACGAGAACAAACGCGTCCTGTGTGCTTTCAATTCGGCTGAAAGGCGCGCGGCTCGCTGAGCTCGTCTCTCGCCTCTTCTCGGCTGCTGGCCGCCATGTTTCATAAAAAAACACGCTGGACCGTGTTTTTCGGAAAGCAGACACGGTGTAGCGTGTTACGTTTGCACGGCACGTCTTGTGTAGGCGAATAACACACATGGCTGCGTGTAAAATGAACACGTTTCGACGTGTCCGCTATGGGACAACGGTTTAGACGTCTGGGCGTGTTATTTTTGCTAACAGTGTAGCTTGCGTCACCCAGCCTAGAAATTAAAAACCAAAAGTATGATTCTTTTTACTTCCCCAATTTGCTTACCGCCTGTAATTTCCTATCTTAAGGCGGTGTGGGAAATCACCAGGATGACCTTTGGGAGATCGGGCAAAAAAACAACTAAACATTACCCCTCGCCTCTTCCCATTACTTAAAAAAAAAAAAAAAAAGAATGTTTGTCAAACGCCGAAACCCCATCGTCCGTTTCTTTCGTTTTTTTTTTCTTTTTCAAATATTGTTAGCGTTTACTTCTTTGCTGCAGAAACGTCGTTTTTGTATCTGAAAATAGCTACACAAAAAATTTGTTCTTGATTTTTTTTTTTACCTTCATCGTTTCAGGTGGATCAAATCGGGCCAAACAATGGCGAGACGTTTCCCCTGCGATATGCTGTCGTCACCCGTTACTGGAACCCTGCTTCCGGTCCCATCTTTTTCTACTGCGGGCACGAGCTGACGTTGGAATACTACATCAACAACACCGTACGTATACGCTACCTTTTACGACTTCAAAGTGGTAGCCTCCTCTGTTAAGTCTGGCCTCCTTAGGCTAGGTGTCATGAGTCTTACACGATCGTAAGCAGGCGGTGCCTTCGTAACCTGAATGATTCGTCGTTGAAGTTATAGAGTCACTGACATGGTGAGAATGACGGCAGTGAGGAGTCTGTTGTTCCGCCTCCAGCGCGAGCTTCCCACCTTCGATTATGCTTCGGCGTCTCGTGAGTCTCGACTGTGCACGCGTGGCCAAAGCGCGGTGGAAGGCATACATTGCGCACGCGCTGGAGGCCGCGTGTTTGAAGGACGCACCCTGTCGTTCCTACCTTGTCATGGCCCGCCATGGACCGCCTCACGTGACCATCTCACGTGACCATTGCTTCCAAATTAGAATTATTTTTCGAGGCATACAATTGTCTTTTGCAATAGAAAATACCAAAATGGTTGGTTGGTAAGTCAGAAAAAAACTTATCAGGACAGGCCGAATAGTATATGCTGTTTTTGTACACTCGTCTTTCAAGATCTATGTTCGGCTTGGGTTAAGGTTTACTTTTAAAAGTTTGCCTTGCGTTATGCACTAATTTTTGTTTTTTGTGGGAACGTAAAAAATATATTTTTATTACTATTATAAAGTGTAGGGAAGCCAGAATAACAAATCCGTTTACTACTTAATGACACCATCGATCACCCGTTTGTCACTTCGTGGCATTCGCTTTGAGAAAAAACAAGATATTCATAAATGTTACAAGGAGGTTCTTATTCCTTTGTCATTGCATGTTCGTACACAATATGACGGTGATCGAAACTGGAAGCGAGTGAAACTGAGACAATTGAAAGCCTTAAAGACTGGTTCTCACATTTGCGCTTGAGTGCTATGGTCTGCGTTGCAACCGCGTGTAACCTATTAGGAGGAGAGTATTCGAGGTGACAAGCTCGCAAGGGGCGCTTCTGCTCTCCTGACTGCGGGTAGTGCACGTGCAACCCACGCGGTTATGTTTTAATTTTTATAGTGCGTAGAAGCTTGGCATGGCACGCGCTCGCACCGTTAGAGGAAGTTGAAGTATGCTCACTCTGGATTGTGACAACATTCCAACAGTCGGCGATGCCCAAACTTCTTGCCGCGAATAAAGCTCATTTGACGAAACTTAACGGTTCGCATTTCTTCCAAATATCGGCAACCCTTGTTGTACGAACGCGTAAGACACGTGCTACGAGCGGAGAGATGCGCCATCATTTCCATACAAGAATCGCCCATTTCAATCCTTCACAGCCTTTACTTCCAAGGGCCGCACGGGCCTCATGCATTGGCGCATTTGAGGCTATCTTTATGCGGAGAGCAAGTCGTCTGCTTCTTGCGCAGGGGTTGCGGTGACGTCAGAACAATGCCGAGCTCTGATTGGCTGATTTAAAAAAATAGTGAGTAGACCTCAAAGCATCTAGCATTGAGATCTACCCTCTATTTGTTTTCTCAGTCTGCCAATAAGAGCACGGCGTCGTCCTGACGTCACCGCAACAACTGCGCAAGAAGCAGACGACTTGCTCTCCGCATAGGCTTCTTGCACCTGACGTCACTTCCGGTTAGACTCGAAACCGAAACCAACGTTGTCGTCTGCTATCAGTGCCTTGGCGCCACGTTGGAGACCTTCGGCGTCTTACTGCGGCAGCAGTAGTGCCGTAGAGTCGTATAGAGCCGTCTTTGTATAACCACATTTCACAATAGTTTCTTGTCCTATAGTCAATGGCAAAGAGGTTCCTCACCTGACGCGAAGTGCAGTCCACAAACGTCCACAAACGAAGATTTTCTGTAGAGATCGTAGAGTTATTATAATAATCTAGAGCGGATGGTCCCGTGCATTTGGTCGCTTCGGAAAGACGGGGGCATAGAAGTGGACGTCGGTGGTCCCATTTGGCGATAACGATGAGCCCATATCGCTGACGACGCCTTAATATCTCAAAGAACTATTAAAACATCACATGTAAGGTCTGTACCTCGTAATGTTTTTCTCTTATTTTGCAGAAAAGCAACGGAATCACGCAATGAAAAAATTATTTAGAAACGTTCGAACAACTTCAACTTTAACTGCTTTCTTTTTCTTCTCTTTTGTCGCTTTCTTTCTCTCGGGACCGAAGATGTTAGCGCCCAGGATTTGCCGCGTTCTGCTCTCGTCTTTACCCGCATGCTCGAGGTTGTGCCGTCATATCCGTCGGAGCCAATCATAACGCCGGCGAACCGTTTGCTCGAGCGTAGCCTTGTCCATGGTTCCTAATGATTGCCGGAATTCTAGAAAAACCGATTCTGCTGGCTGTAGCTCCGTTGTCGCCGACTTTTATGGCTGGAACAATTAATTACGGCGCAACTGACCATTCTAAACCTCGAGCGAGCGGACAAGCTAGCGGGAGAACATGGCCCCAAAGCATACAAAACATAGCATGACAGCGCCGAATGCCTCCAACGTCGATTCCAACGGGTTCCGGTGAGATTTACAAACCGGTAGTAGCGTTGCATCATGGTCTCGTGCAAGACCTCTATAGACGATCGCAAGCAAGGCGACTGGCCGCCACCATGTCCCTGGTCGTGCGGACAAGCCCGTGTAATCGCAAGCTTGCCAAGGCTATGTTGATGCGTATGCTGCACGTGCTTGCACGCATGGGACTCCAGTCAGAGCGCCATGCTTGCAATCGTCCATAGCGAACACGAGCACGTGAAGCGATTTTGGACGAGAAAAGACATTGGCGCCACCTATCGGGTAGCCTTGGAGCTCTTCCGATCGGCGTATATTTTAGGCACCATTCTCTCGCAGTGGGCTTGAAATAATTCTGACATTATGAGAAAACATTTATCGTACATACTGTGCAGGTTTGATCTCATGAATACTTCAGAACCTTCAGTCTATTTATACACTGGTCGGAAGGGTTCGGCTGCCCGATAGATGGCGATAGTAATCCACTGCGGTGTCTCGTCACGGGCGGTTGAAGCAGTTGCAACGTGAACCAACCTCTAGAGGTGCAGCAAACCTTGCGCTAAGAGATCCGGTTTTAGTTCATGAATGGATGAATGAGTGAATGGATGTTTGGATTATTAGATTAATAGACGAATGATTGGGTGTATGGGTGCTGACAAATCGCACGTAGTAAAACGAAACTGGCATTTTGTTTTTCATGTGGTTCCTTTCAGGGCTTGATGTGGAACTGGGGGCGAGGTTTCGAGGCCATGCTGGTGTTTTCGGAGCATCGATTTTACGGGAAGTCCATTCCCCGCGGTGACCACAGCTACAACGTACGTCGTTACGTAAATAGCCTGAAAAAAGTAGTTTTGGTCCAAGAAGAAGGACGGAGCATTGCGATCTGACACTAGCGCACGACGCGTATTCGTCGTACATCCCGTGAAAGCGTTTAAGCAACTCACTGAAGCATTACATACTGTTCTGCTTCGCAGAAACCATTTTGTTTTATAGATATTACCTTCATTATCACAATACAGAGAAGTGTACTAAAGTTAGTACAACTTGAATAAATGACAACTCTGCACCACACTTGACTACCTTAATTTTACAAGAAGCCACGGTGAAAGATCTACATGGTGCTTCTTAAGCTTAAAGGCCAACGTACAACCTCGGTTTTCGGCAGGGAAGATAATCCTCTTGGCGCTCCCCTCTCCTAAGCTGCGAGGGAAGCCAAGTTAGGGCAAGGTAAAGAGGGGAGAGGATATAGGAAAGGAGGAGGCGGAAAAAAGTGGAAAGCGCGAAGTGTACGTTGTCCAACTTTTGAATAATAATAAAAAAAAAAGTGAAAGCGACACTAATGCAGTTTGTGCAGGTGAGGTTTATGGCCAGGGGGCATAATATATGGAGATAATTGTTACAGTAAGTCGAATAATGAATTAAATTTTCTTAATTATATGTTTAATTTGTAAAAATAGATGTTTGGATCCAAATTAAAAATTTCCTGGGCGTCATCAAAAACCAATAAATCAGTCATTATTAAGAAGACTTCGAGCGCGTGAGAAGCGCACTAGTGCACTAAAGTTGCCTCTCGTGCAACGGGCACAAGCCTGGTGCATTGATAAGAGTCTTAAAAACCGCGCTGGCGCCTTATCGCACCGGTAGCCTTGCTCCGGGTGCACCAGTGATACCTTTCGCGCTTCGCCGTGCTTCCCACGTGCTTCAATTTTTCTTTTTTTTTTTTAAGTGAATGATCTAATGTTTTCTGAGGACGCTCAGCAAGTTCTTAGTTAGGACCATATGTTTTTTTTAATAATTAAAACGTGAATCAAAATATTTTAGTTAATTATGCGACTAATCGTTACGATTAGCCCCCTATACTATACCCCCCTTGGCAGTATAACTCACCTGCACAAATCTCATTAGAACAAATTTAACGCCTTTTTAAAAAAAAAATTGTTAAGATTAGTTAATTAG
The DNA here is from genome assembly GCA_013358835.2 of Ixodes persulcatus. Taxonomy (NCBI): domain Eukaryota; kingdom Metazoa; phylum Arthropoda; class Arachnida; order Ixodida; family Ixodidae; genus Ixodes; species Ixodes persulcatus. The sequence continues at coordinate 80,665 of JABSTQ010009775.1, forward strand.
GCTCCTACAATTTTTGTGCTTTGCGCAAATACCGCTTAGAATGAACCCGTGACGTTTATAGCAGATAAAAAGCGCGTTTGTTTTTCCCTCCATGCAATGGTAGTCGCGGAAAAAAGAATTATACATATATACCCCTTCGTTGCATAGTGGCCACTACAGTGGACAACGTTATTCAATTTTTAAATAAAGTGCCAGGCCGCATAATACCCGTACGCATGGTGTCCACTTCAGTGGGTATATGGATTTTCGATTACCACTCATAGATGGCGCCACCGTTCCACTGTTGTTGACATATTCAGCAGCTAAGATGGTAGCTTCCACAAATTCCAGGTAAGGCACGTCCATCCTCGCAAAAGCGTCGATAACTATTGAAAAATCTGATTACCCCTTTGTTAAACACTTTCATGCCTTCGAGGAAATCTTAAGGTGTAATCTGTATTAACATGAGTCTTGAATAAGTCTTTATTGTTCAGTAAGTGATCTATTTGTGGCTTGTCCACTCTGGTGGACACCATGAACAGCAGCATTACGGTGCTATGTGCTATGCACAAATAGCTTTTGGTCAGCGGCGCTGTAAATATACTGGAATGGTCCAATTTTCTGTCGTAATGAATAAAGCACCATAATTCTACATAATCGAAGAAAACAAAAACGATATTTTGTTATTTTATGTTTTAGTGGCAAATGGTCTGCTACCAAATTGCATTTCAGGGAAGTAGACATCGATGCTTTATTGGATATTCCACTTTCTGACTCAGGAATCAATCTCCTAATTAAAGACTGTCTGCCGTCAGGAAGTGATGAGGATTTTTTAGAGAGCAAGGATGATGACATCGATTATGCCATAGAGTATGATGAGGGCTGGTGCAATGATAGCTCGGAAGATACCAGCCAAAGTGATTAAAGTGGTGATAAGAATCGCGACATGGAAACCCAAGCTCCGCCTACAAGAAAAAGATGTCGAGTTCAAAAAGAAAAGCCAAAGTTATGGTCATGGGACGAAAGGGATCTTGTACCCCAGTGCACGCTGTCCACGGTAGTGGACGTTCTGTAATTAATAAACTACATTCCTGAAAGCTAATAAAAAAAATCCTGGGTCTCAGCTCAATACCAATGGTTGCGAAAACAAAACAAAATTATGATTTGCATGGACAGTTTTAAAGTATGCAACAAAGGGTGAAATATATCCTACACCGTGCACCAATCTCAAAAGAAGTAGCCTCGTATTGATAGACGTTTTAGGTGTACGCACATTGTGTTTTTTACCAAATATTGCTGCGTCATCCCGGGGCTTCAGCACTGCAAAGAACCGATATGTCGTTAGTCTTGATAGCGCTGAGAAGGCTACGAGCGACGCAACGCTATTCGGTTCTAGCCCCATTCTCGCACCCCTTATTTTGTTATGAAGCATCGCATGTTTATTAATGTCGCAGAAACAAATCGTGCACGCTCAGTTGCAGGGTTTATAGACCAGTGTCCGAAATTCTAGACCCCCAGCGAAAACAAACGGGAAATAATAATCTCAAACGCACGCTCTTGTGGAGAAAGGGGCTGCGCTTTGCTTTTTACAGCACTCTTGGCATCGGTGTTGTTCTTAGTTTCGTGACTATGCATTTCTGTCGTTCTTGCACTAAGATATGTGCGAAGGTTTCTAAAAAAAAGCCGAGTCTTGCAAAGAGTGCAACCCCCCTACTGTGTCAAGGCGTCAGAATCAGCAAGCATGGCGGCGCCTATTGAACAGAGCAGATACTGGTCTGTAATGCGCCGATAAACTGAGGGAAAGAAGTAGACCAGAGCACGTGCAAACGTCAGAAAGCCCAGCTCTGGTTGGAATCATTAATGAGTAGGCATAAATCTAGCTGCCTTAGTGAAACGCCGGCGTCTGGCGTTTGGCTCTCGCATTCGAACGCATTCGACGGATGCAGTGAAGACAAAGGCAGCTATAGCTTTAGGTCTACCTACTAATCAGTCCAACCAGAGCTCGGCATCCTGACGTCCCCGTGTGCTCTCGTCTCCTCCTCTCCCTCAGTTTCTCGGATGGATGGATGTTAATGACTGTACCCTTTGTAACGGACGGTAGCTTGCGCCACCTAGCCTAAGTCCGAAGTCTCGACGCATAGGTCGTACCAATGTTGCCCGAATAACCTTGTTTTACACTCGCATATGCATATAACAATTCCTTTTGCTCGCAGCAAAAGGAATTGTACAGAAATGCGGCTATACGGTGACAATTCTGATTTATCGGGTCACTCGTTATTTGATTGCGTTCGTCCGAAGCATTTGTACTTCGCTGGTTCCTTTTGGCTTAGAGTATTTAGTAATACGAAGTGAGGTTATTGGCATATTACTTCGTATGGCAATATATTTTTTTTTGGTTTTTGAAAGAAGCAACGTATATAATGCTTTACAACGTTCGAACATTTTCTGACTGAGCACACAGACAGATCGAGAACGACAGAGAGGTCATTCAGTTGTCCCGTCTCTAGGGCGAGCTTCCTACTTTCAGTAAATCTTCTGCGTCTCTCGAGCTTCTAGAAGTCAAAAGCAAGCGAGCTGGACGCTGTGCATTCCAAAGTGATGCCCTGCCGTTTTCATTCTGTCACTACCTACAAAAGAGCTGTTTTTTGTTTTTTTTTAACAAGGACTTTGTGGATAGCTAAATTACGTATTTTACTAATCATTGGAGATTATATCATTTACAGTTGCGATGCTTGTCTTACAGAATAAGACGCTCGGCGAACTGCTGACGACAGAGCAAGCGCTCGCTGACTACGTCAAGTTGCTCCACCACATCAAGATCAAATATCCCTTCGCCGACAAGGCTCCAATCATTGCTATTGGAGGCTTCTATGGCGGCATGCTGGCAACTTACTTTCGACTCAAGCATCCCGACCTCATTACCGGGTGAGTATAGACCATTTCCGATGTCGCCTTCAGTGCGCTGCCACCTTTGTTCAGCTGGGCTAAGGAAGGCGTTCTGAGGGAATACGTGACGCCGCGCATGCGTCCACAGCTCAGTGACTTGGTACCTCTTTTTTTTTTTGTTTGAGTGATAACCGCTGAACAATTGCATATACACCAGGCACGCTGTTCACGAAAAAGCGCGCGTAATCATAACAAATTGGGAACGCTTGGAATTGTCCTTTCCGTCAAAGCTTTAGTCCTAGTTTGCGCCGGGGCCAATATTGAAGGCCTTTGGAAGTCACCGCCACGAGCATTGGCGTTTTCTTTACCATTGTCAAGGTGGCATCTTTGCGCCGTGAAAATAGTGGCCCAGGTGCAAAGTGGGTTGTTTAGTTTCAAGTAGGGTGACCAGATCGCGTGTTCAATTGGTATTTTTAGCGTCCTGCACTCAAAATCTAAAATGGTCCTAAAGTGTCAACATATTGCATCACAAAGCAGTCATGTAATGATGTAAGATGTCGCAATTCCCGCTGTTGGTTGTAGGCGTTCTGGCAAAAGCTAAGTTCGGAATTAAAGGGGTAGTGCAACGATATTCAGTTGGAATGTTTTTTTCACTTTACACGAGCTTACTAGCACTAGTGGGACTCAAGGATACTCGCACGCAACGCCATTAGCCAAGAAACTCCTTTTTTTTTTTTTTGCGGTGTAATTTCAAGGACAGAAGCGAGCGTTTTCATTCAATCTCTCATTCGCGAAACTTGAAACTTGAGCCGAAACTTCAAACGAAACTGGGGAATAGCAGCACAATCCAGTGACGATATTTGAATGCGGCTCATAGATTGGACTCAAGCATTGCGTGGGCACTCGATCTGGGCTTGTGATAATCGATAGCTCAAGAAGCATTCGGGTGTCCAATCGCTGCAATGACAGTAGGCGAACCATAACGATGTCTGGAACTCGGCGAGTGTCCTGTGCCTTGCCAACCCCAGCGCGTGGCTATGATCAACATTGGTGGCATATAATCGGCTCTAGATCACGTCGCCGCTTGTTCTGGCTTGGAGTTGATGGGGTGAACGCTGCTAGGTTTAATTTTTTTCTGCGACTTTGATTGCGTGTGGTGAAAAATGAACGGGTGTTTCACAGGTCAATAACGTCGGGAATCTGTTCTAAGCAGAATTTGCGCAAAGCACAAGAATCGTTGCATTGCCCCTTTAATTGTGACTGTCGTCACAGCGTCTCAACTTCCGGTTGCCGAAGTTACAGCGGACTGTCAAGCTGAATGTCACTATACAGTAGAATAGTCGTCTGCAGTATTTACCTGCGCTGATATACCACTGCCAGAATCGCAGCATTGAACCGCTGGACGCTTCTATTACGTCCTCAGGCGGAAATCGAGTGGCAACATTTGAGGAGCCGGTTAATACTCCACTCGGAGACGCGTTCAAGGTACCATAGTTTTACAAATAACCTGGTGGCTTCGAGTCAAACTTCTGGTCTTAGATCCCCTGTTCACTCTCCAAGTGTAAATGGCACTGGGATTTTGGTCTCACGTCAATCCAAGCCGTCTAGATTAGTACCCAATCATTGATGGGCACGTGACATATGCTGTTTGTCGGTGTGACGAATACATTTTGATATTTCAATTAAATTACCTCTGATGAACCTGACTTATTTAAATATTGTTTTTAGATCAAGCGTACCGCTTGTATTGTTGCCATCGGGACTATACGGATCGCAAGTTCGTCTGCTCCTTGCGCGGGTGTTGCATTGACGTCAGAACGTCGAGCTGTGATAGGTTTTTTTTATTAAAAAGATAATGGGCAAGATCCCAATGCAAGCTGCTTTGAGGCCTGTCCACTATCTTTCCAATCGAAGCCAATCGGAGCTCGGCGTTCCGACGTCGCAGCAACCCCTGTGCAAGAAGCAGACGAACTTGCGCTCCGTGTACACTACGTTTCACATCAAATACGACCGCAGCCAACGATACTATCTAATGGAACCAATCAAGCAGCAAGAAAAGTGCAAAGTCACGGCGCTCGTCGTCTTTGTGCGTCTGCTATTACCAGCAAAACCCATCACACAACAAAAAAAAACAAAAAAAACGGGATAACGTTGCATTTGCTGTTACTGAATGGTTTAACAGAAGATAGCAAACGTACGAACCCAGGCAGCACGGAAAATGTTTTGTGTGTCTGGCCAGCCTTTGGCCACTCTTCGGCCAGTTCGGCCACTGGCCACTGGAGATCAAAAGATCACCGGCAAGCGTATGGCCACAGTCAACTCAGTTTTCCTTTGGCCACTGGTGATAAAATAATGATTGGCAAGCATCTGGCCAAAGACAACTCAGTTTTCCTCTGGCCGCCGGTGATAAAAAAAGACCGGCAAGCATCTGGCCACAGAAAACTCACTTTCCTCTTGGCCACCGGTGTTTAAAAGATGATCCGTAAGTGTATGGCCACTGATGTATCATTCCTACTTGGCTACCAGAGACGAAAAGATGTCTGGCAAGCATCTGGCCCCAGAGCACTACATTCTCTTCTTGCCACAGGTCTTCAAAAAATGATCCGAAAGTGTGTGGCCGCTGATGCTCTATTCCTGCTCGGCTACCAGAGACAAAAAAAAAGTCTGGCAAGCATTTGGCCACGAAGCACTCTTTTCTTCCGGCCACAGGTGTTGAAAAGATGATCCGAAAGTGTGTGGCCACTGATGCATTATTTCTGCTCGGCTACCAGAGAGAAAAAGATGTCTGGCAAGCATCTTGTTTCATGCTCTCAGCGTCTTAGCTTTGACCCGTGCTTCAACGTCGTTCGAATTTGTTTTTTGTATTTATTTTGTGTCTCGCGGTCCGCACCAGAGCAGGCACGCTTCTACATGCGTGGCAGTTTCAGGCGCTCAAATTTGTACTACGGAAAGCACGTCCCGACGAGCCCCATTTGGCGACCCTCCCTGGACAGTGAAAGTGGCCATATAAAGCAGCAGAGGGAGATTAGCTGCTTTGTCTAACCTCCTTTGACCTCGTCTTCTGCTAAGCCTCCACACCTTCGTTTGTGTCTTCGTGTGGCTGTGAGCGAGTGCGAAGGCCGCTTCTAACAAATCAGAGGGGGGGGGGGGGGGTGCGAAACACGTGACCGCTCTCCGAAGGACAAAAACGCTTGGACGAAAATTTGTCACGTGACTCGCTCTGACGGGCTCACTGAGGCCGTAGTCTTCGCCGTATGCCAAGTTATGGTGAGTTGTAGGGGCCAGGTAGGTCCGGTTTCCAAAAGGCCTCCGCAGTGTTTTCCTGCGTTGCAGTTGCGGCCGTGGATTTTCGTCGTGAACGGCCAGAATACATCCATGCCAACTTTTGGGGAATGGCCGTTTATTTCTTCGGAGTCCATGGAATTATTGTGCAGTGTTTGTTGGATGCCTTTCGACAAAGAGCTGCTCATCGGTGGCCGCGAGACTTCCGTTGAATGTGATCGACCGCTTTCAACCTCGACATTGTGTTTGCGTTGTTTTGTTCTGCCCGAATCGGAATATGCATCTACCACACAAGAGAGCTGCTCATCGGCGACCGCGAGGCTTCCGTTGAATGTGAGCGACCGCCTTCATCCTCGACATTGTGTTTGTGACTCGTTCTGTGCTGACCGAATCGGATTATGCATATATCACGGATTACATGAGATCGCTGTTTTAGTTTTATTTGCAAGTACTCTGCAAGCATGCTTCTGATAGTAGTCCTGCTTCAGTCTCAGTAGACTATATTACGGTTTACAAACATGAACTGCCGCTTACGTCCCAAGCAAGACATAAAAAGGAAAAATAAAGGAAAGAAGGGCAAGTATCAAAACATTTTTCAGCTTTATTCCTTGGCCGCCCTTTTGAAAGTACTGGCTCTGGCTAAAAAGGCATAGCTGTTCTTTTGCCAAGATGGTTGTTCAACTTTGACCAGAGTCCAGGCCTTTAGATGTCTGGACTCTGGTCAAAGTTGAAAGACCTTAGCCTGGTCTCAATTGAATAGCCCATGCATGGTTTTGTTTATCAAATCGACCTGACTGGCAAAAGTTCGACAGCCTGGTTCTGGCCGGAACAGAATGGCCTTACTTTGGCCATGGTTGAACAGCCATAAACTGGTCGATGATGAATGGCCTCAATCTGGCCAACGGTGAGCGGCCTTAATTCGGCCAGAGTAGGACGGCCTCAATCTGGCCAAAGCTGAACGGCCTTCGTCTGGGCAAAGCTAAATGGCCACACTATGGCCAGAGTTGAACGGCTCAACTGTGGCCAAGTCTGAGCGGCCAGAGGATAGCCACTTAAAACCACCCAATTAACTGCCACAAGCCGGCCGTCCTTTGGTCGGTCACATTTTGAGTGCCCGGCCACCTTTCAGCCTCTCTTTGGGAGGAGTTTGGCCGTTCTACTTTTACTTGGCCAAATGACCATGTCGGAGCATCTTTTGAACATCTCTGGTCGGAGACTGGCCAGACAAAAATGAACGGCCAGAGGATGAGTGGTCGAAAACTGGCCAGACAGTTAATTAGTGCTGCCTGGGAAGAAGAGGTGCGCAACGGTCTTTTTTTTAAATAAATCTCGCGACTTTCTTTTTTTTTTAGTGCATTGGCCAGCAGTGCCCCTGTTAGCATGATTCCTGGAATGGTGCCGTGCCACGCGTTCGACTACAAACTGACCCAAGTCTTCCGCCATGAGTCTGCCGCCTGCGAGGGAGCGATCCGGAGGTCGTGGCCACTACTCTACTCTCGCGCCGACACAAGTACGTCCCAGTATACGACCTCTTCTTGCTGCGGCCTTATTGAAAAGTTTCCACACCAAGTGCGCAACACAGATTACGCCATATGAACGTAAGAGTAAAAAGAGTGTGAGCGAAATCTCATCGACGCTTCTTGGATTCATAGAGGCATCAGGGTTAGGACGGTTTCAAGGTTTACGCGGGAACTCATACTGATAAACATTATTCGTTCTTTGAATACATTGGTACATCTAAAGCTTATAAAGTTGCTTCGTATTTGCCTTTCTGCTAGCAGCTTAATGTTTGAATGCGAAAGCATTAACTGTCCAATGGAGCGAGCCGACGTCATCAGCCGCGCCAAACGGCAGATAAATTCCTGAAGCCGCGATCTGAGGCATTCCAGCTTTGAAACCACGCAAAAAGCCACGCAAAACGGCAGTGATATGAAGCCACCTCGCGTCAGTTTTAATTAGCGCCTCCCCATGGCGCTGCGTGTCCGCGAGGCAGCGGCTCCACCGCTCCACGCCCAAGGTCAGCGTGGCGAGGAGAGCGCGCGCGCTCGACCGTCGACGCGAGTACGCCGCAGACGAAATAAGGAAGCGGGGGAACGGCATGTGTGCTTTCGCATTCATAACTCACAAGAAATGCTTAGGTGTACCTCGAGACTTTTTTGTTTTTTTCGCCACGCCCTATTTTTGGTTTTCCTTTCCCTACTGACACCTAGAAGGAAGCAGCATGCTAAGAAAGATGGAAAATACTGGCTATGGCTATCTCTCGCGTTATTTCGCACCGCCCCCGTTTGGACTGTACACCTACTTGCTCTCTCCAGACGTATCTTAATGTCAAACATGGGTCCTCCATTTTTCTTTAGATCGAGGAACGCCTTTTTTATTGATTCATAGCCGAGAAACCATCCCAGTCTCGACACTGACTCAATAAATAGTGCAGTAGCTCCCAAGCCTTATAAACAACAGTGCCCATACTGTGGGAGTGTGTTGCTCATAGTTCTGCATCAATCGGTGGCTCATGATGCTTAAACTGAAAAAACGATACTCAAGGTGCAGGGGCGATTGTGAAAGTTTGAGAACACCCAAATTCAGGGGAACACCTCGATTTCTGAGAACCCAGTTTTGAGAACCTATCACCGAATACAAACAAGCCTCCGCAGATATTGTGACCACCCTCTCCTCTCTCTCCCCGATCTCCAGGGGCATGATCAAAAACAAGCGCAGTATTTGATCATCAACTGTTAAATAAACGAAAGACCCGCAGTGATTACTGTCCATAATGTAATCTGCAGTGCCTTTAGCACTCAACTTCAAATCGCTGCGAAGTGTTCCCGAAGCCAACTTCGACAGACTGTCAGTGCAAACGTCTGTTTCCCTCCAAGTCTTCCAACTCTTCTTATAGCGGTGTGCGAATAGTGGCTTGAACTCAATAGCGCTGCTTCATTCATAGCCACAACGGCGGTAATTGTAAATCCAGTGACATACGTGGCCTCTTCATTGTGTTAAAGCTAGTAGCGCTGCGTCATTCATAGCCGCACAACAGAATTCGAAGCAGCGTTCGCACACCACTAATTAAAGGTTTCATTTTTTAGAACCAAAAGCGATTGGCTTTTTCCAGTCGCACCGAGTCTGCCCGGAGCAAGTCGCTTATGGTCTGGGCTTCTTCTGGGAATGGATGCGTGAGACGTACATTCGTCTGGCAATGTTCAACTACAAGGAGCCTGCAAGGCGCTTCACACTGCTGCCGCGATATCCTCTCGGGGTAAGTCGGTTTACAACAAGGCCTTCTATAAGAAATGGTATGGCCGACTGGAACGAATCCTCTAGCTGACAACTAGCGGTATCGCTATTGAAACATAAACTCGACGGGGAAGAAACCCCTAGATTGAATTGTCAGGAGTGGATTATTACGCAATAGCTTAGAAATGAAAGTGACTCGAAGTTATACCCTGCAAATGAACCAATTATTGCCCATTGTCGAGCACGTGACGTGGCAGCACAGTGCCGCCTTCTTAAACTTGCGGTTTTTTAATAATTCCCGACATTTGTGTTCAACTATTTGACATAGTAAATATAGCTGTTTATACAATTTAGGCACTTTTTGGACTAACACTTATTTGACTCGGTATCTCAATAGAAGTTGCGATTTTGCGTTCGTATTACTTGGAGGAAAATTGCTATACCCACGCACTCGAAATGTTCGTTGCAGAACCGCAGCACAAACCAATCGGAGTCAGCTGTATCGGAACACTCTGTTAAGGCTGATTCACAGAATTGCCATTGAATATACGACCGAATGCGCGGGAACCGCTTGTGGCCGCTTAATCCGGGAGAACACACTGGCACACTTGCGCCATCTATCGCATAGCCCTGGAAACACTTTCGATACGTATACCCAAACTTAATGTTTTGCAGTATTTTAGAAATAAAGTCTACGCACTATCAATGAGAAATTGTCGCGTAAATTATTGCCACTATTATTTCAAGCCCATGGCGAGAATATGGCCCCAAATAGTTACCAAATATATGCAGATTTTAAGTGTTTGCTTGCAATAACATAAACGTGTGAACCAGCCCTTAGGGCCTCTATCGTTTAGGCTAACTCAGTTTGTTTATTCTTGCCTATTTTTTTTTTTTTCAGGAGGCGTGCGACATTTTGACCGAGACACATGACGACGATTCCCTTGTCGAGGCCGTGTTCAAGGTTGCGAACATGTTCTACAACCAGACGGGTGACCTCGCCTGCTTCAATATACTGCACTATTTTAAAGATAAATAAATAAATAAATAAATAAATATTTATTTTCAAGTGCCCAAAAACAACCAACAGGTCTTTTCTTTGGTACACATAATAAAAGAGGAATTAAAATAACAGAGACATGGCAGAAATACACAAACGTTACAAACGTTACAAATTGGCAACAAGTACTTTCATTTTCATCGCGAACACCCGAGAATCGCTAAATATATCCACTTCAGCATTGTTGATGCGGTTAAAAAGCAGTTGGCAGCGTGATAAAGGCGAGAGATCACAGACAGTATTAACGTAAAAAGTACAATGATTTCTAGTGGGTCGGGAGGGAACATGTAAATTAACATCACTTAAAAGCGAGCCACTATCTGATACACCGTTTACTAACTTATGAAAAAAGACTAAGTCACGTTCCGCTCTTCTATCGGACAAGTTTGTCATCGAAACTTTTTTGAGAAGAAATTCATAATCAAAATAGAAGCGACGTTGAGAATATCGATCATACACAATGCGTATTAACCTCTTCTGTACATTTTCAATGTTCAATGCCTGAGTTTTATTTAACGCATTCCAAGCTACTGAAGCAAATTCAAGTCTAGACCTGACTAGGGCACAAAATAACCGAATCAAGGAAGCCGGGTTATTAAAGTGCTTCGTAATACGAGATATAACACCAAGCATTCTTGTTGCACTGCCAACGACAAATGACACGTGGGCAGTAAACGTTAGAACATTATCAAGGTATACGCCAAGGTCTTTTATAACAGAAAGACGTTTGATAGGCATCCCCTCTAAGACATAATCGCAGTCTATTATGGTGTGACGCCTTGAGAAAGATACGACTTTTGTTTTCAATGGATTCAGAGATAAGCTATTCGCTGCACACCATATAGCAATCTGTGAAACATCATGCTGTAGAGCGTTGCAGTCGATAGAAGAGTGAATATTCATAAAAAGCTTGATGTCATCGGCAAACAACAATATTTGAGCGTTATCAACATATGACGGCAAGTCGTTGATGAATATCAAAAACAACAACGGGCCAAGGATGGAGCCTTGAGGGACACCAGATGTGGAAAAAAAGTGGTCGGAATGACTGTTATCTACACGAACTGTGTTCAGTCGAGATGATAAATAACTACGGAACCAGTTACATAGCTCTGGGCAACAACCATATGACGATAATTTGTGTAACAACAATTCATGGTTTACTTTATCGAAGGCTTTAGACATGTCAAAAAAGATACAATCAACTTGTCCTCTGTTTGTAACAACAGGGGCAGAGTAATTTAAAAAAGAGCAAAGATTTGTTTCAACCGAACGTCCCTTCAAAAAACCATGCTGACACTCTACAAACTTATGCCGAAAATAAAAAAGAATCCGGGAATACATAACCCGTTCAAAAACTTTAGAAAACCCAGATAACAAAGATATTGGGCGGTAGTTGCTTTTCACAGAGCTGTCACCTTTTTTCAAAACTGGTACAACAACCGCTTTTTTCCAAAGGGAAGGAAAAACACCAGAAATAAGAGAGAGGTTGAAGATGTGCAACAGAATAGGTATGAATAATTCGCTACATCCCTTAATAATAAAGGATGGAATAGAGTCAGCTCCTATAGATAGCTTCGGTTTTAATGTTTTTATTGCTTCCGCAATTTCAACGGCATCTACTCTAATACCAGACAAGAAATCATGGCAGTTGGTTTTTATTTCTTGCGGCTGAGTGCTTTGCTGACAGGTTGAATAACAACTGCTGAAGTAATCAGCAAAAATATTGGCAACTTCTAAAGGTGAAGATACATAGTTAGCGTTGTCATCTGTGCGCAAACAAAGACCTTGGTTTAAGTTGCGCGTGTGTTTCTTGGCATAGCGCCAAAAGTTTTTAGGGCACCGGTTTAGGCTACACTCAACTTGTTCAAGGTGCAAGCGCTTGTCCCTAGCGTACAGCTTTTTAACTAAAGCCCTGTAAATGCTGAACTCAAAAAGGCGTCCCCGCGGCCAGGAATCGAACCCTGGCTTTCCGCGTGGGAGGCAGGCGCTATAACCGTTAGGCCACGCGCGCGATCCCGTTTGGAATTTTCAGGTGCGTGCAAATAGACGTCCTCGCGATTTTGCGTAATCTTCCCGTTTTTCCGAACGTAGCTGGTCGGAGCAGATTGGAGGACGTTCACGAAACTAATCGCTCTTAAGATCTTTGAATACATCTTGAGTGTAGTACACCAAAGAAAACGAGGACAAAGTGGAAGGTAGCCGGAGGTCTGAGCGTACAGGGAGTATTCACTGGCGGCCATATCCGTGTGGGCGGCTGCTGAACACGTGCTGACGGCGAGCTCCCGCTGTTCTCTTGTAACGTGCATTCCGCACCATCAAGATTGCCCGTCTTAACAGGCTAATAATGTGAGCTCGTTTTGAGCATGCGCTCTAAACATCGCCCTCAAATATGGCGTACAGTGAGCACCCCCTATACATTCCAGTTTGTCCTAGTTTTTCCTTTTTTCCGTATTACTCTTGAGATCTGTCCAAAGCAACTAGACCAATTACCAGTTATCTTTTTTTTATTATCTGTATCTCAAGAGGGTAGCATAATCATATTGCCGCGCACTTGGCGGAGAGGGAACGTTACTCCCGACTTCTAAAAGATCCGCGTTTACTGTTACTCCGGATGTTCGACGCTTGAACATCTGAGAGCAATGTTAGACAAACCGGGCGTAGTTGATAAGGTGCCGTGCGTGGCCTTGCCAATTCACTTTCGTGCTAGCCAGCGATAACGCTGACACCTCGACACTCGCTGCTTCTTTCTCGACGCTCTCTCTTTCCCTTGTTTCTGGCTGAGGCTCGCCGATTAAACCTTGATTTCCAGTTTTACGCCTCTCGATCCTCTTTCATTCGTGACATATCGCATGACTTCGAGTAGTCCAGGCTATTGGAAACTGCCACTTAGCAGAGCAAATTAGGAATTAAAAATTCTTCATAACGTTGTCCGATCTGCAATCAAGAAACGTAATGAAAATGTTCATGTATAAGGCATGCCGAGTGCTCAGATAAGGAGATAAGAACCAATGGGTGTTGTAAACTTTTTATTGTTCATGTTGTAAACTTCAACTGTTTTTTTTTTGCCAGCTTTTATATAACTCCGATTAGCTTATCTGCTGGCCTAACTGTTACATCTTACGGAGGCAGGGACCTTTTAAGCTGCAGTGTGTAGCTTTTTTTTTTTTTTTTCTTTCCGTGTCTCCACCTCCGCAAATAATAATTCAACGAAAACTTTAATTGAATGTATCACTGCGTCCCGACGCCTCTTCAGATGTGCACAGAGCTGGTGACTACGCAGTGCAGCAATGGAGATGCCGACATGCTCTACGTTCGCCAGTGGAACCTCAAGAAAATACGCGACAACTGTCAGACGCTGTATAAGGTCAAGCCGCAGCCAAGAAAGCTGTATGCCGAGTACGGCACCCGTTTCTGGAACTCTTCCAACATAATATTCAGGTAAGCTGCATTCGTACCCGAATTAGAGGTTAGCGAGTCTACTCTATTTCTTGGTTTCCCGTTCGATTGTTTGACGTGTACATTGCTCGGAAGTTAGAGTATTTTCAGTAGCTATAATAGTGTAACCCTGAGTTGACGTTTCTACCGCCAGGTAGAAACGTCAGCTCCCTGACAACTAGGATTGCGAGGGTCATGCTCTTCAGTCACCCAACAGCTTCATATACAGGGTGTTTTGTTTTTATTCTTAGACGTTTTTTAGAAAAACAAAACATGGTAGCTACACTTATGCAGTTTCTGCGAGTGAGTTATACGTCCAGGGGGACAATACGTAGGTGGCTAATCTTTGCGATAAGTGTACTAATTAATTAAAATTCGTTAATTGACTTTTTATTTGGTGAAAACAGATATATGGTTCCAATTAGAAAGTTGCTGAGCGGGTTGCGGTAAGGCACCCGCGCAGTTTTTCCGTCTCTTATCTAGCCCCAGCCTTGAACCTGGTCCACGAGTGGTAACTTTAGCGCACTAATGCGCTTCTCACGCGCTCAGTCTTTCTAAAAACGACTGATTTATGGGCTTTGGACGACGCTCAGCAAATTTATAATTAAAACCATAAGACTATTTTCACTAATTAAAGTTAAATAAGTGTAGCCGTCATGACTTTTTTAAAACAAAACCGCAAATATAAAAAAAAATCTGCATATATAAAAAAATTGGGGTGCCTAAGGGTAGGCATTTAAAGGGAAGAAATGAGCCGAAAGCGGCGGAACCTAAAGTTTAACCTACAGAAATCAGAAACATTTGAGAATTTGTTTTTCTCACCTTTCATTGGCGTCTTTCCCAATGTGTGTTACCAAACGAGAGATGCCGCTCCGCATGCCTTTAGTCGCAATACCCATCCTATACTTCGTTTCACCTTAAGTCCGGACGCGGCCGAAGCTGCGAGCCAATAGAACCAAGCAGTCCCAAAAGGGTTCTATCGTGCATGTGCGTTCACCATCCCCGGCTACACCAATCAGGCACACGAACACCGCTTGGTCGCTTCGTATTTAACGTGCACGATCGGTATATAGCCGCATGATAGCAATTACGCACCGAGACAAGCGACGTATCAATGCACTTTTAGTGCCGCTTGATGGGGCACCCCGTCGGGTTGTGGCGATGGCCACGTTCGAATTTAACGAGAAACTGAGTATATATAGCTCCCGCTCAAATCCCATTAAAGCGGAAGTACAGTGGCGACGTAACCCACAGTTTAACCGGTACAATACTTAAAGAAACGGGCAAACTGATGACTGTTCCGTTGTGCGAAAACCCGCGAATATTCTTTTTTTTCAAAGAGAAGATTTTTTGTGCTACTTGAGTCGCAGTCCCTCTGCTTATACATCATAGAAAATACACGGTGTTGGCAGCAGACATGCAAGAAATTATCTGCGAACCCGCTTGCAAAATGTTTGAAGGGAGTTTAAGTAATGTGACAGTGTCTGGAGACTGTCTTTTGCATGATGAATGAGCAGTGTGATCATTGAGGCTTAAGAGTTTCGGGGACGTCTTTCTCTGCAGCCCCTTCATTGGCTCATAACCCCTTTTTATTTGTATTTCTGTCTCCAGCAATGGAGAGTATGACCCGTGGACTTCCTTGGGGTACCTTTCGCCCAAGACGGAGACCGTGATCCCCATCTTGATTGGCGAATCGGCCCACCAAGAAGACCTCGCCTTTGGGTCGTCTGCGGACCGCCACGACTTGATTCGTGCCCGGGAGCAAGAGAGGAGGCACGTCCGGAAGTGGATTGAGGAAGCGGAAAGGAAGGAAGACACTACCCTCATCTTTGATCCTGAAATGCACAAGATTGACAGAGATGAGTTCTAGAAAAATAAAGAAGAGGAATTTGAATTGACATCCACCTGTTTTCTCTTTTTCTTGCTCGCTAGTTACGTGAAATAAACGGGGAGTCGCTCTTGTACTATCAACATTTTAGAGGAAATGTGAGTGTGTTAGCAACACCACCCGGAATAATTTGAAAGCCGGTCCACTAGCGTTTCTTTAACGTCATCGTGCGAGATTGAGCGCAAACACGGAATGAATACGAATATTGAGTCGGCGTCCTCCTAAGAGATGGTTAAAGTGCGATATTGAAAACTCGAAAACTAGCCGACGCATCAAACTGACGAATAATTTTGGATATTCTTAGTTCAAGAGGCCAAACGAAGACAATTATAGTATGTTTGTCGATGAAATACAAAACCAACTTGAGTTTCCCCCTTAACATCTCACGCGTGTCCGCCGCTTACCGCATGATCATTGATCGCCGACCCCCAACAAAAAATATTTTCTCTTTAATACATGTACCATGACTACGGCGAATGGAGACCTATTTTAAGTTGACGAAGAAACAGTTGTTTAACCCTGTCTCTCTCTCTCTCTGGGTTTTCCTTGACGCCCCCGAATACCGTGCTCCAGACTCATGTGGCCTTTATCCTCCTCACCGCCACTTCCCCATTAACCGGCCTAAATAAACGTTTTCTACTACTGCTGCTGCTACTACTACGCTCTCCTTCAGTTCCACGTAACATAAGTGATCCCCTTTCACTTCTGAACTGTACTGCTCCAGGGTATGAGATACCATTTTTTTTTTCTGACCTTTTAAATGCTATCGAATCTACACTCCAATAAAGTTGAAGCGTATGCTTTCTCGCAAAGCACTTAGGTGAATTGTAAATCTGAATTGTAAAGAGGGCGCTCGACAAGTGACATGGGTGTTAATATTCTTAAACGTAAAAGAACTGTGTGCGCCGTGACACTGAGCACGACGTGTCACCATGCTCAATGTCTAAGTGTACATATTTTTGTTTATATGTATCCGCTTCGTCATTCACCGAGTTCTCTCTGTACAACGCGGCGATTTGGTCTTCCAAGTGCTTTGCAGGAAAGTAGGTACTCCAGATTTTTTCAGTGGAGCAGCACCACCAGGCGGAAGAGGTTTGAACGGTGCCCCTTTCCCATGGAACAAGGATGTCGAAGTTTCGCTCGCATTTCTGGCAAATGCCGCGTGATGCTCAACATGACTGTACTCTGTTTCACAATAACTTGGTGAACTATGGAGGCCTCGGCCCCCGCGGCCCACAAAGAGCGTCGGAGCAAGTCACGTGATAACACTCCATGGTCAAATAATCGTGGTCACGGAGACCTCGTTACCGCCACAGCAACAGCGCCTTCCGCACGAAAAAAAAGTACTTCTAGGTTTCGTTTTCCGGTAATTGAACTCGAGCGATTCCATCTCTTGAGAAGATATAAAAAATTAACAAATAAGCATTGGCGAATTTATGAGTTTCAATTATATTTAAACCGAAAAAGTAAGGACACATCCGTATCCGGTCCAGATTTTTTTTTCTCGTTGTAGCGCCGTGGCCGGTGGCGATCGTAGCCTTGTAATCGACCGCTTCGGCTTTAAAAAAATTGCCCTGGCATTAGCACCCGCCACATATTCGCGGGTAAGTTGAGCGTATGGTAGTCTCATGAACTGTTCCCGAAGAGCTCGCTACGCTAGCAGATGTCAATGTTGCGGCGGTGGATGTTCATCCGAAGTTGGTTGGTTTCGCAGCAGACGGCTGGGTACAGATTATTGTTTCGCAGTAGACTACTGCTGGCATTTGGTTTCGCAGTAGACTACAGGGCACGGATTATCACACACTGTCGTAGTTCTTGGACGTCGGCTCGCTCCTGCATCTCCGGGAAAGCGAAAAACGTGGCGCTTATTTGTTTCTGTTTACGCCGATTTACAAACGCCAGCGCGGGTCATCTTGTTTTAGCAACGATGACAGTTGCGTTGACTTCGTCGCGATCGAGTTCATAGCAGTCGACGAAGATGGTTATCCCGGCCTCGGCATTCGGGCTCGTTTAAATCGTGTTAGCGTCGACATTTCAATGCGCGGGCACGAACCCTAGCGTTGGCGGAAAGGCCGCCTGTGTATATTATTCAAAATCCACGCGCTTAGAACCATGGCAAGCTCTCCGATTGGTTGTTCGCGTTGTCAAAGACGCCGTTGCTATAGCAACAGTCCGCTCCAACGGGAATGGAGCAGGACACCGGAAGTTCTAATTTTTTCGGTAAGAGAACGTAGTTTTCCTCCTCTCACTTAACAACGCGTTCGTGAATTCCGACTTCTTCTCTTCTTACGGTGTTCTTAACTTACGAGCTCCTTAGCTAAGTTGTCGTAGCCAAAGAAGCTCTTCGTGAATATAACGTCTGGCCTCTGTTCTAACTTCTACGAGACATAACTCAACGAGGCCGCAGGAATCAAAAACAAAACACACACGCTAGAAGTCCCTAACGCTATATCCAGTGAGGCTCGTTTGTGCCCTGACTTTGAGCTTCTTTTACCCCTTCCTGGCGTGTCCCTTTGCCGTTTCTCTGGCAGCGGCGAGCGCCGCGATTACGGTAACACCCGTGAAGCGGAAACAGTAGCGGTAACAAAGCGCCCGGGGATCGAAATCGGAACCACGGAATTCAATCCAGGACCCTGGTAACGCACGGCAGGACACGGGTCGAGTTATCCATTGCTGTGAGGGTCTGCACTCTTAGAAAAAAGGCCTATATAGTCCTTACTAAAGGGAGGGACGCTCTTGACACACATGTTCCTTCAGAAAGGAAGAAACTTTCATGCCTGAAAGCTGGGGAGCAAAGTTCCTCCGTCGTCTGCATCTCATTATGGCGGCCCCAAATCGAGCGAATTGAGCTCAATGAGGCATAACGAGGATGCTACGTCTATTGTACGGGGCGAGCAGCGCAGGAAATAAACGCGTAGCACGAACTTTCCGCGAACTGTATTTATTTCCGAAGCCAGCGTCCCCCTCAGGTAAAGAAACTTGCGTTTCCAAAGCAGTCACTCAATCTTCTCGTCGTCAGCACTGCGATGTTAAACGGAGACAAAGGATACCTAGTTACTTCGCGTACTTTACGTCTTACGTTTTTGATTCCTCGAGCCACAATTGCCTCGTCAACCGCAGATCACGGAGGAGTGGTAAGCCGTTCGCGAAAGCAAAAGCCGCTCTCAATAAAAGTTAATTCGAAGCGGCCTACTTGACTGGGGTCTAAAAGAACTCGTCGCAAGCCAACTCGTCACGGCCAACTCGCCCTAGGGAAACTGGTCACAGCGGACATCTCGTCATAGGCCATCTCGTGCACGGGGAACTCGTAACGGCGGAAAACTGGACTTTTGTCAATTTCGTTAAAATTTGTTTGACGCAGGAAGCGCCTCCAATGCTTCAATGGCGTAATTTATGGTAGGTCATACTCGGTTTCCTACTTGTTACAAATAATAACGAGTAGAAAAACGAATAGTTGGTATTGATCTTAGGGCTCTCCGTTCAAGCAAATAGGGTGTGCATGGCTGACGAGTATTCCAATTTGACTGCACTCCTCTGGAAACGTGGTGACAACAATGCGCACAATACAGCAGGAATTTTGAAGATTGCGATAACTATAAAAACATCAATAAAAACCTTGTACACCAGCATAGTTGCTCAACGCTGAGTTTTTAATAGCTCCATCGTACAGCCTGTCGGTGTTTTCTGGCAATTAACACATTTGTTCCTATATGTATCTATACTTAAAGCCAGCGTTCTACCAAGTGCGCATCTCGGCTTCCCAGATTTGATCCGGTAAACAAGAAAAGGGAAAAAAAAAACATTCTTAAAATTGAAAAAATAAAAACACGAAGGTACACTTTAAAGAGTGCTTCAGCTGCGCACCTGATTTCGCCGGTACGAAGATAAAGGGGAGATACCAAGACCGCTATGGAAGCAAAATCATCGAGTCATTCCTCATCAAAAACGTTAAAAAAAAAATCGTTTTATCCGCCATTTTAGCTCAATCAAGAAGTGAAGTTAAACTTTTCAGGCCGGAACTGGAAAGAATGTGCAACTCCCCGCAGAAATTGTATAGTCATGAATCCGCGGAGAAATTGGACAATCATGGATCCTCCGCCCTTGCAAAGGGTCCACCGCTTCTAACTTTCCAACACATCCTTAACAAGGTGATCTCGGGTACAGCGCGAAGTTTTGTTCACGTAGTCAGATGTTCTTGCTAAATGAAATACTCTCTTGTCATCGTCCTTCGTGTTTTTATTCTTATACACTTCATTACGCTGGCCTTACAGGGTTCAACAAAAACATTTCTTCTGTTGAACCTTAGCATTCTCTTTACAAAAGTGTGCCCTCTAAAAGAAACTCTAAAGAGTGCTTACAATAGAAAAGGGGGGTCACAGCGAAAGACAATAGTCTCTCGTGTGATGGTAGAATGTTTAGCGAACAAGATAATAAGAAAAGTAAAAAAAATGTGCCGAACGAACTGAAAACATTTTACCATGCACTTTTCATCTGTCGAGAAGGACAATGTGACCACTATCTCTACTACAGGATCACCTAGAACTAGGGATGTCGCGAACCACCTTAGGTTCGATTTCGAAAGGTTTCGATATTTTCGAAGTGAACTGAGGTTCGAATTCGAAACAATTCGATATTTTCGTATCGACCGAGGTTCGAATTAAACAAATTCGCAACTTTCGATCACAGTGGAAGTTCGAAATCGAAAAGTTCGAAGCTTTCACTGTTTCTAAAATTTCGAGTTCGAATATTTCGAATATTTTTTTTTACTTGAGGTTCGATAAATTCGAAGATTTCGAACTCTCCTTCCTTGAAATTCGAGATATTCAAAAAATTCGAATTTCTTGGGATCTGAAGTTCGAAAATTCGAAGATTTCGAAATTCTTCGGATATAAAATCGAAAAATTCGAACGCTTCGAATTTTAATAGACATAAAGTTCGAACAATTCGAAGATTTCGAATTTCTTTCTACGAAAAGTTCGAAGATTTCGATTCTCTTTTAACGCTAAACTAAAAAAAAAAAAAAAAACTTTAAAGATTTTGAATTTATTTTAAGTCCAAGTTTTCAAAGTTCGAAATCAGGTTTTCATGTTCCTCTACAGTATCAGTTTCAAATAACGTTTTCCCGACTCACTGGTTTTCACGAAATCAGGTTTAGAAAAGTTGGGGTGTGATATCCAGACTCCGCGAAGTTGGTCAGGCAATTAAATGAGAAAACGAGTGTCCCGAATGTGCTGGAATATTTGCCAGTGCAGTGTGACGTGTTACTGTAGATCAGTAATTGTGGCCGCCAGCCTGGGGGGGGTCTATAACGTGCATCACTCGGTAGTGGTCACACGAAGGCACTGTTTTACGATACTCACCCAGGAAACGGCCAGGTGCGGGCGGGAGGTTGAGGCTCAGAAAAACTTTGAAGAGACCTGGCAAACTACCTCCACACCCCTGGCACGCTGGTATACTCCGTTTCACCTTATGTTGTACCGCAGCGAAGGCTAGAAGCGCGAGCTCATAGCGTTGGCAGCTGCCCTTGGTGCACGAGAGCTTGTGCCGCCGAGATGTGCCTTAGAGCAAGGAGCTCGCGCTTGTAGCCTTTCTTGCGGTACAACACAAGGTGAAACAGAGTATAGTAATCCGATCGAACGCCGCCTGAGTGACGCTGGCATATTTTAATAGCACTGGAGGTTTATTTTCCGGGACGGAGGAATCGCCTCGCAAAAAGCACAGAAGCCGACACAACTCGAGGTCGAGAAGCGTTCTACCATACAAGTGGCGTCGGACGAGGAAAAACGGATATTTCGGACTGTTAAGGAAAACAACACGGGAAAAGAGGGCGTGGTCGAGCTTATTTTAATCTGACATTATTTATGCATATGTATAGCTACTGTCGCTCTTCACTGCATAAAAGATAGCGTAGATGGTCACTGTCGGAAACTCGTTGTCAGAAGGCACTACTTGACACTATAGTGTTTCGGAAGTACAAAGCTATGCCTTTTAGACATAAATAACTGTGCCATTAATGAAAAAAAAAAATAAACATAACAATAAATGCGGGGATAAAAAGCTGGAGAAAATAAAAACTATCAAGAATTCGCCGGAAGTGTTGTATTCTTGCATATTCAGAGGCTCAGAACTTCGAAACAAGTTTCTCATACCAAAATGTGCACAGGGTAAAAGAAACACGTCCCAGGAACGTGAAAAAAAAAATGTTTTCTTTATTTTTCTGGAACAATATATTAGAAATCTTCTCCAATGAGTTAAACGCGAAAAAACAATAAATACATTATTTTGTATTCTGCAGATAGCAATGCTATGTACTGTCTGTGGTGTTAATTTAAATGCGATACCTCAAACAACTCAGACGAAAATAAATACCAAGTTTAGGGCATAATTGCAAGTAGATACATGTTTGGACATTTCTTCGAATCTCACCTTGAATAACAATAATCACATCTTAAGACGACACTTACCTAGGCTATACATAGATGATTCTTAAAAAGTTTAACACCTCTACCATAAATAGCTTCGGCTATAGCGCGCTTCAAATATGGTACAAACAACAATCGTCAAAAACCCGTCGTCCTTCCTCGCCCCTTCAGAAATTTATTTCTTTAAAACTAAGCATGCCAGAACATTTAAATAAACGGCATCGTCTTTCGTAAGAAACGCAGCACCACATGTAAAAATTCGAGAGAAAAAAAATTAAGAATGTACCTCACTACTTGAATTCAAATGAAACCGTCCGCCGGTCTTTCGAAGTT
This sequence comes from Ixodes persulcatus, assembly GCA_013358835.2. Lineage (NCBI taxonomy): Eukaryota > Metazoa > Arthropoda > Arachnida > Ixodida > Ixodidae > Ixodes > Ixodes persulcatus. The sequence goes on from JABSTQ010009775.1 coordinate 103,187, forward strand.
CGACGAAGGTCGAACTTTTACCCTAAAATTTCGAAGTTCGTCGAACTTTTGACTTTTCAGGATTCGAAAGTTCGAAACTTTTCGAATTCTCTTGATAAATAAGTTCGAAAGTTCGAAAATTGTCGAATTCCTTAGCGTAGGAAGTTCGAAAGTTCGAAAAGCTTCGAACCTTTTAGTGCAAGAAATTCGAAAAATCGAAAATTATCGAATTTTTCGGTCCATCAAGGTCGAAAGTTCGACAAGCATCGAACTTTTCAGCGTGATAAAAATTCGAAAGTTCGAAAAAGATCGAATCTTTTAGCCTAATAAGTTTGACGGTTCGAAAAGCGTCGAACTTCTTAGTTTAACAAGTTCGAAAATTCGACTTCCGTCGAATTTTATGATATAGAAAGTTCGAAAATTCGAAAATCGTTCGAACCTTCGAACCGCTTGATTCGATCATCGAATCTTCGGTTCGAAAAAAGTTCGCGGCATCCCTACCTAGAACGAGATGCCCTCTTTGACCAGCTCACCTATGACCAGTTTTTTAATGACAAGTTGGCAGTGACGAGTGGTCCACTCGTCACAGCCAATTTGTCATAGGAAAACCGGGCATAGGCCCACTTGGCTGTAACGAGAAATGATCGCGAGGCGTGGAAGAAGGTTAAATTGCTTGCCACCAGATGGCAGGGTCAAGCAGAGTAATTTCAAGTAGCTAGGCTAGGCGGCGCTAGGTACCGCCCAATTTATGTGCTACAAAAATATTTTTATTTTCTCACGCCACAATTAAACTCCTGACCCTTCGGGCACCTTCACTATGCACACATATAGATACATTACGCGTACCACTACCATCAGCTGAATATATAAATTGAGCGCACACACATACACGGCACATAAACGTCAATACAATAGCACTACTTCTGCGCTCTGCGTTTCCGCCTTTTATACTGGTCGTTTTGAAGGTACGAATTTTCTCGGTGGCCAACTAAGCAGTAAACAATATTCCCAGCATGTTTATGTTTTTTTCAGCAATGTCAAACCTCTGAAAGTACTTTGAACGGTTCAAGGGATGAATTTCCTAGTAAAAATGTAAACGCTAATGCCGTAATTATTTGAAAGCCAATAAATCAAAGCCGCTCCGGTGCGGTTCCAATCCATGTGTTTTCTTTCCCGCATGGCAAGTCGTAGCAAGTATTTTTATTGTAGTATTTGCTTTTCTGTTTCTGCTATTCGCGTGCGGCTGCAATTGTTGTCTTGAATTAATCTCTGCATTCACTTTGATGGAAGCAAAGCTTCATGGGCAGAAAAATCGCTTTTTGATCAACTTGAATGCGGTCAAAGCCGCGACTTGCGGCAGGTGTTAAAAAGTATGGAGCTACGCCGTTGTGAGCTCAAAAACATCTAGCGCCCATCCCAGCACGCCACTTCGAGGGCAGTTTCTCTAGTAATCGTAGTAGTATATTTAAACAATAAAATTATTTATTTATTGGACCACATGGGAAGGGGATGGCTGAAGTCGTGGTGTGGGATTAGGGTTTGAGGAGGGGTATAGAAGGTATCTTTGAGGAGTTGTGCACGCTTGACAATCTCTCTAGGGTGCAGAAGGAATCCTGGCGGTCGTTCTGCTTCTCAATCTTCTTGCCGGTATGAGAATCTGCTGGTAAAGTACTGGGAGTCACCTCACACTTCTCACGCAAGGCCACTCTTACTACCATATTGGGCTAGCTTGTTTTGGCTAGGGGGGTATGTTCGGAGGTGTGCAAGTAATGTGTCATAATCGGCATGTGGTATATCCTGAATATCTGTCCTGCCGGTGGAGAAGCGTGGGCAGTCCCAGATAAGGTGCAGGAGATTACCTCTGCACTCCGATCCGCAGTAACTGCAGTGAACTGGTGTGTCCGCGGCTGGGGGGAACCATTTCCTGATGATATGCGGTGTGAAGGCTGCGTCTGCGAATACTTTGTACAAGAATACTTCTTGGGCGCGTGTGAGTCGTAGTTGCGGATCGACTTGGGGCGGAGGTGTTATTGTTGTAAGAAATTGTTTACGTTCCCTGCGGTGTTTGGCTCTGATAAAGGAGAGGTACCATCGATATGACGTTCTGGATGAGTCTGTGATCCATGCGTTGGGATTATTTGGTGGGTTGAGAGGAGGGTAAGGGGCGACTGAGTCAATACTCCCTCGGGCTGCCGTGGCTGTGTTATGTGCCACTGCGTTCCCTCCTCTCAATCCGGTGTGTGCTGGTGTCCACTGAATACGTAGGTCGAGGCCCACTTCTTGTAAGTCGTGCACTCGTTTCCTTATGGCTTGAGCGGTGGCGTCATCCGTGTTAATGTTCTCGATTTCTTCGAGCGCTTCCTTGGCGTCCGTTAGTATTCTTATGGAGTCGTGTTGTGGTAGGGGGCCGGGGATTGAGGAAAGGGCTTCCCATATTGCCAGTAGTTCAGCCTGCCGGGGGTCCCTATAGAGGAGGTGACAGCTATGGGCGCCATTTAGTTCCGGTCATGTGAAATAAAGGATAACTCCTTTTTTTTTATTTTACCTACCAGCCTTTTTAATGCTAAAATTCTGACCTGTAAATATACCTACTTTTTGTCATATTCCCACCCTGTTGAGTCCTTTTCCCATAGCGCAATCTTTCTTGGGGTAGGAGTCAACAGGACATCGCAGACGACAGTCACATTGGCAACTTAGGAGCTGCGGTTCAGACCAGCGTTCCAACGAAACTATCCTCACGTCGATCGATTTCACCGTAATCCCTCAAGTAGTATTAAAGTCTTTGATGTAAAGCAGAATGTCGACCTGCGACACCCCACCCCTCCGATCACGATCCGACCAGCGGCATCAATGCCCAAAAGTTTACGTCATTTCATTTTGTTGTTACAGCACTGATATGCGAACACACGGTCACGTCGGCGATAATTTCAATCTTCTGTTCACAACGCGCAACACTGCCACCGCGATGTCGCTGCTATGGTGGGGGCACGCAGAAATACAGAACCATGTTGATTACCGGTTGGAACTCGGCATCGGAAAACAGAACCGAATTGAGCACTGAAGGCACCCAGGCACCCGGTAGCAAACCCTGCCTGTCTTGGACGCAGTTTTCGCGGTTTCCATAACGTCGTAAACGTCGAAACGTAGTCCCGCTCAGACATCGTAGGCGGCCAGCTTAGCGCGATGAGCTTAGCGCTGCTGGCGCTGCTCCAGGACTTGGCTGTTTCAAGCGGCTTCGTTTGCTCGTTTGATAAAATTAGTGTTGAAAACGTCAATGGAACCTAGATGTTCTGCACGTTTGGACTGGGAGAAGAAATTACCGGCGGCCTTCGCTGCCGCTGAAGCTCAATCAACTCAATAACATTTGATAAACAATGCGCGCGAAGTGCTCAAAAAACGAAACCGAAAGACGATCAGGCGCGAGAGCGGAACCTTTGTCCCGTCTGCCTGGAGGAGAAAAACGTCTCGTTCCTCCCTTCTTGTCGTGTCAGCTTGGGGCGCGTCAATAGAAGGGAGGAAGACGCGCCGTTGCTACCTTTTTCCTCCTTGTTTCTTAGATTGTGGGTTGTGTGACTGCAGCTGACAGCACACCTGATAGTAATAAAATATTGAAACATTATGAACTGATGCCAGCTATACAGCGAGCAAGGGCTCCCAAATTCTTCTTTGGCGCGTCGCAACGCACGGAGCAGCACGTCAATCAAAGGTCAACGTAGAGAGCGTGTGGGGGCCGCGCGATCACGAGACAGCCCAGCCTGTGCCGTCATTGGCTGAGATTAGGGGGAAACACCTGCACGCGGGTGCGTTTGAGGAGTAAACAAATGCCCGAGGTGCGCAAAGAGCAGGCGAAGTCGCACACCGTATGCGGAGAGCGAGTCGTCTGCTTCTCGCTCAGGAGCTGAGGTGACGTCAGAACGACGCCGAGCTCTGATTGGCTTTGATTGAAAGGATAGTGGGTAGACCCGAAAGCTAGATGCCTTGAGGTAAACACACTTATTTTTTTTTCTCAATCAGCCAATGAGAGCACTGCGTTCTGACATCATCGAAACCCTTGCGCAAGAAGCAGACGAACTTGCGCTCCGCTCAAGGTTGCTTACCACACCTCCATGAATATAACCGAGGGCGACTGCAACAGACGGGTTGCTATGGCAACAGCCGCGTCGGCTCCAACAAGCGGCGTAAAAACCGGTTTTGTTGGAGCCGACGCAGCTGTTGCCATAGCAACCCGTACGTCACAAGCCGCTGCAGTTGCACTGGAAACGCGGGGCATGGTGAGTTCCGGACATGTTAGTATGGCTCCGCAGCCAATGAGATTGGGGCGTTATTCGATAAGAACGCCAAAGAACCAATGAGCAATCGATAACCGTGATTATAATGAGAAAGCTACGCCCTGCTTTTCTAAGCTGTCGGTGACTATAACAGCGCTCAACACTCAGGCGAAAGATGCCCGAGTCGCCGGGCTGTGCATGTGCGGCGTCGGATAATCCGCGGAAGAAAGCTAGCGCGTCAGAAGACGTTTTCCAGACTAGGAGACAAGGGCGGTGTGCAGAACACTAGTCATAAAATGGTGCGTTACTATGGTGCCTGGAACGCGTCTCTCACTGGTGTGTTTATCGCGTTCAAAAAGGTGATCCCCTGATTTCCGCCTCGTGACGCCATACAAGTGTCACACTGTCGCCGGTCGCGATCCTGGCGGTGTCCCAGCAGCGGTCGTGGATCTGGCAGACGCCTGCTCTGCTGCAGGTTGCTCTTCAGCTTGACAGTCCGCGGAAGCTTCGACAGCAGGGAGTTGGGACGCCGTGACGACAGCGACACTCGCGGTCGCTCGTGCTCTTAGCCGGTACTTCTAGTTCCCAACCGCCGCGATCGCGACATTCAACAGCATGAGATTCCGAGATTTCTGACGTCATTGGTTGTCACTTCCGGACAACTTTTGATGTATTGGCAGGATAGGACGCCAAACAGACCATTCGGGGACGCGTTCCAGGCACTATTCAGTACCGGTTGCGTAGCTATAAACTTGTGTAGATGAGTGAATGAAGCTGAAAATTTTAGACTGGGCGGCGACTTGCGCCATCTATCTAGTGCAGTGAACAATTGTGGGTATGTTCGGTTGCAAGTTAGTGGGGCTGGTGGCCATCAAAAAGAAACTTTGTGTAGTTCCTACCGCGAAACGATTTGTCACTGTTCGGCAGTATAGTCGGGCCGAGCCCGAGACCTGCTACAATGAATGAGACCGTGGCACGTGGCAAGTATGTTGTGAATTCTGCACTAGGTGGCGCTAGCTGTGCAACCAAACATTATATCGCGACTCTTGATTAAAAATATTTAAACACGCTTTTTGGAATCATTTGAAAATAAACAAAACCACGAGAAAATCAATGTTCAACGTGGCAAACATCGCTTTACTACAGGTTTTATATAAGAATAATATATATTCAACGTTCTAAACAATTGCGTCAGATTACCGAAACACGTGAGTCAGTACAAGCAATGCCGATACTAGTAGCGCTTGAATACTGTACTAATATTATATTGAAGCGGCCCAACATTGTTATTTTTATCAATCGTTTGAGCCTCATTATGACCTTCAAACCTCTTGAACAACTTACTTCGCAACATCCGATTAATCTGCTCGGGCATTTTCATTTAGGCATGCTGTATTTCGCTCGTTCTACACTCTAAAAAAATCGGTTCTTGAAATGTTTTTCGACCCCCCAAAACCTTTTTCAGCTTCTGAAGAAGGGCCTCGTCTCAAGCATTATCGCCCCGTGTCGCACATAAGGCAACTCGGAGATGAAAAACTATTTCCCATAAAAACAAAAAAATAATAATGAGCTGAAAAGAACCCCTTATAGGTTTGTGACGAACAATTCTTTTAGGGGGTGCTTCAAAAACGTTTTTTATGGTGCAGAATATGGACAACCCCAAGAATCCCTCGGAGTTCTTTTACGATCTGATTTGTTTGACGTTATTTGGGGAGAAACCGAGCCCAATATTGCTTCCGACTTTATTAGACATGTGACTACACTTATTAATGCAAGAAAAACCTTCGGCAGTTTTTGTTTAAAACTCGATGTTATAAGCAATCATGGATCAACGTTTTTTGTGGAATAATTATTAAACCTTAAAAAAACACGGATGATTCTTGTACCATGAATGATTGTACTTACAACTTAAGGCGCATGATTGCATCTGGATCATTATGTGTAATTGTTTGTATCAATAAATCTAACTGTTCATTTTCTAATACGCCGCACATTTGGTGCTAATGGTTTAGTTAAATGCTGCCTCCATTAACATATTGTGCGTTTGAAATGATGTCAATTACACATGTTCCCTTAATTTAGTTGTAAAGTCGAGGGTGTTGCAACAATATTTACCTTGATTTCCAAGGCCGAACGTTCATGACAAAGGTAAAAAGAAACACCACGCAGCCTTGATGATACAATACAAGTGAGCAAAAGATCAGTCGCACAGTGCTCCGAGAAACTCAGGGGGATGAAAAGACGAGAGTGCACGGGGAAGCCAGAATGCCGAGCTCTGGCTCGAATGATTAGTGGGCAGACCTAGAGCGTAGTACCTCCTTCATTCAAGGAAGTCCGTCACTTTCATGACAGTCATTGAGTACCCGGCTACCGGAAAAAGATTAGGGGCAGCGCCGAACGGTTTTCACTATGGTAGCGCAGAGCCACTCCTTGGATGATCTACGGTGGTTATGGAGACACCCAAGGATGATCCCTCAGCCAGCGCCAAAATACACGCGGTGGCCTTTCCGCGAAACAACAAACTGCAACGGAGAAAAAAGACAGGAGGCTACCGGCGACTGAAAAAGGAGAAATGAGCGGAATTTTGGCGGCAAATGGTGGAGGGTCGACGCAAAATATTCTCCTTTACCAAAAAAAAGAAAAGCGTGTCCGTGTTTTCGGATTTTACCGCTAGGGCATTGTTCCGCGCTGCCCAAGAGGCCCACTGCGCGCCGTCTTCCTTGATCTCCTTTTCCCTTTACAGCGGCCACATCCTTTCGCGATTTGACATGCTTTCTCAAACGCGTTCGAATGTGAGAGCCAAACGACGGAAGCCGGCGTACCGCGCGCTAACGCGTCCGATGAGTACAGTGGAGACAAAGGCAAATAGATATTCACTAATCACTCCAACCAGAGCTCGGCGTTCTGACGCGTCCCCTCGTGCTCTCGTCTCCTCCTTTCCCTCAGTTTCTCTGCGAATGCAAGTGTATAGTGGCTTATGATCCTTACAGGACGTTGCAGATACCTGCAACGATTTATAGACTGAAGAGGTCGGTACACGTCGATCAATAAACGCGGATCTAGACTGCAAAGATTCTCGAAAACAGCTTCTCCCGCTGACTGCAAGATACTCGCATGCGCACGCTCATAACGACTAAGAGTTTTGCCTTTCGAACCATCCAACGTCTCTCGCATTGTACTCTGATCTGCTTCCCTCATTCAGTAGTGACGTATTTTCAAAAGTCAGCTCGGGCGCTTTGGGGTAGCCAGCCGTCCTAGGCATCAAGAGTTGGCAGGTTGAAACGTCAGTGGAGGTGACCTCATTATGACTGTTTCTTTCCTGTATTTTTCGTGGGTACCCCACAATAAGTAATATAGTTTTTGTCGGAAGTATCCCAAAATGTTACGGATTGTTTTTTATATATCTTTAGAACACAACATCGAGTTTCGAACTATGTTTCTTTCTTTTTATTAGAGATAATTTCTATTACATCAATCCCTTGGGTAAGTTAAGGTGTGTTTTAAACAAATCTTGTTGGATTAGGTTAGGAATTGTAGATAGTTATTTAAATAATTTCGGTGTCATGACTCTTTTTATAGGGCTTTATAGGCTCCCAATAAATTGTGCTCTAGAGTGTCTTAAAACAAACAAGGGATACAGGTTATGTCACCGTCAACGCTTAGAAACCTCGGGTGCCAGGTGACGAACAGTTCGATTCTTACTAACGAATAGAAACAAAGATGTCCTCAGAAAGTAGTCGAACGACGCGCAAAGTATACTTATTGTATCTTTATTTAAAACATTGTGAAAAATAAAATGAGCGTATTCGAACACCGATAAGCACAATTTCCTGGAACGTTCTTGGAGCGAAAGGGAGATTTTGTATTGTTTTGTTGATTCCCCGAAAGTATTTCGCGGCCTTCCAATGCGGATCTCCGAAATAGAATTATGAAACTTCACGAGGTTTTGATATAACTTCGTCTCCATCGGATCCAAATGATGAGGTCTCGGCGGCCGAGAGCGTCAACGCTCCAGGCAGGTCGGAGCACGTAAAGGGAAAGTTGCTCGCCCTGCAGAACTCAGGGATACTAATTCCAATCCCCACCTCTGCCCGTTTCGATCAGGTTGAACATCGTACCGCCGTGTGGTAGTGTAATCACGACGCGAACAGCGTTAAAGGCGCCAGTGTAGCACTCATACAGTGATGGCTAAATTGCCCACCTACTGCGGAGATTCCGGACGCCCCTGGGGGCCGACTAACTTCGCGCTGTCTGAGCGACTACACAACACAATTAATTTTTTAGATCGGAATGATTATTATACTCGATGGGTTCTGGACCAGTTGGCTAACTACGAATAAGGTTTTCTATGCATCTCACTCGTTTGTCAGGATTGTTTTATTAGACTCGATGGCAGGTGGGTCAGGAAACCGATCGGAAATTTGCCATCTTCTCGGCGTAACGTTCACACGAGATGCTCAGCGTCGTGACAACTTTTGCCGCAACCACTTCTTGATGATTCTTTTTTCCCGTTTTCTTCCCTCAACGAGAGACGGTGGATCTCCGGGATCGGCAGCCAACAGATCGTGCGTGTGCGCGGCGTCCGGCATGTAGACAGCGACCAGGTTCTTCGACAGGCTCTTCAGGATGCCACCGGCAGACCATGGGTCAAGGCCTCCGTTACTGCAATACGCCCAACGGACGTAATTACTAATTGGTTATAGATAGGGTTCTGTGTTTTCGAGGTTTAGTTTTCTTGAAAACCTTAGGGTTTTTTCGGTTTTTGCTTTTATTTTAGAAAGGGGGGGGGGGGTTATCTTTTTCCACAAATACGGTGTTTTTCTTTTCCGGGCTTGTGAGAAAAAAAAGCTTTTTTTTCTTGGCAAGTTTTTTTTTATTGATATTTCACGTCAAACAGAAAATCTGCGTTTCTCAGGTTTTTTCTTACAAAATACAAAAAACAGGACTCGGAGAGGTACAAGATAATCCTTTAATTGCCAATTTCTTCCAGTAAAGCTTGTTTTTGTTTTTTTTTCTTTTTAAAAACAGATTTAATTTAGTGTTCTCCGGTGTTCCACAATTTTGATAGCACCGGCTAGGGCAGGGATCGGCAACCTTTTGCAGCGGCGGGCGGAGTCGCCACGAAGCCGACACGGAGAGGTCCGGATGGCAAGTCGTGAAGGGGGAGGGGGGGGGGGGGGTCAGGGGGGGGGCGGTTTTTTTGGTGTCGTGTATGAGGCCGCACATCACACTGCCTCGTGGGCCGCGGGTTGCCGACCCCTGGGCAATGGGGTTAATTTTCGGTACATGGCTATAAATTAGGGGCGGCCAAACAGCGGCTCGCGAGCTGCATGCGGCTCTTTGAGGGTCCAAATGCGGCTTGCGGCTCACTGGTAAGCAAGTCCCCCCTTTTTTTTCCTGTGTAGCCTTTAAAAAAGAGGCTGACAGTCTTGGCAGCCTTGTACTACACTACGTACATACCGCTGGACTGCTCTTTGACACATGTAGATGTGTCCAGTGACCCTGCTTCTTTTATTGTCCGAAAGAGAATTTCGAACCACATACCCATAGCGGGCGTCAGGGGCAGAGGCTGGCTAGCGAACCAGGTATTCATTTTTGCTTTGCGGTTGAAGAAACGTTCTGCTGCCTGGTGTTATTTGTTGAAGTCGTCAATTATATTTTTCTTCTTTGGAAAGGACAGTTTGCTTTTTATCTTTTTTGTTAATAGTACCTCCTCCCCTCCCACCTTTCTTTTTTTTTTAGAGCGCAGCTCTTAGGCGCCCGTTTCCGTCTTGAGCGGCGTCGGCGTCGCCGTCGCCGTCGGCGTAACCGCGCGGTGCATTATGGAACGGATGACGTCACTGATGACGTCATCAGTGACGTCACTGATGACGTCATCGGCATAGTCATCGTCACTGATGACGTCATCAGTGACGTCACTGATGATGTCATCGGCATCCACATCGTCATCGTCACTGATGACGTCATCAGTGACGTTATTGATGACGTCATCGGCATCCCTATCGTCATCGTCATCATCACTGATTACGTCATCAGTGACGTCACTGATGACGTCATCGGCATCGTCACGTGACCCCCCCCCCCCCCCGAGGTCACGATGAGGTCACGTGAGCCCCCCCCCCTCCCCGTGGTCACGTGAACCCCCCCCCCCCCCAGTACCCTTCCTTCCTCCTCCTCAAGAGCTGCGCTCTAATTCGGCATTACAGGGAGTTGTAAACGGCTTTCACTTTTTCTGCGACTCTCTAAACTTTCGTAGTTTTGTCTGCGACTCTAACCCCATGTCACTTTGGCCACCCCTGCTATAAACACTTCAGACTAATACCAGCCCGTTTTGTCAATATTGGAGAAAACCGAAACATCCCTACTTGAAACTATTCTTGAATGTAGGAAAAACAATTTACGGCCAAGAATTTTTAGATACAACATTTTTTGTTTTGTTTTGTACTAGACCGAAGGAAACCCCAAGGCTGTGTCAGGTTTTTTTCGACATAAACCCAAATAAACGCCGATCTTTGTCCGATACTGTATATAGATACCGAAAAATATCAAATCTGTGTGAGAAAATGAACCCCAAAACAGCGCCCCAAATTAAAAACAAAAGGATAAAAATCGAAAACAAGGAACGATACCGTGTTTGTCTCCGTGTAACCGCTGCGCCTGCTCGCAAAAAAAGCCCGCTCGTCTATTTTCTTGTGGTGTACGCATTATCCAAATTCCAATCATTGAGATTTATGGAAGTACACAGGCAATGGGAGATAAGACGCGGGTGACGTTCGGATTCATAGCTACTGAGCGATATTGCCGCGTGCATGACGTGCACGAAGATAATTACAGAGCGCCGTGGGCGTCGGAGTCGGCGGAAACGGACAGAGTCGAGCACTGGTGAAAGAGTGCGCCGTCGTCGATACCTTATACTCGGGGTAAAAGTAATCTAAAATATTTTATAAGTACTCAGAAGCGTTTCTTCTCGGTCATGCACGCGCCAATATGACGAAATCTTTTAGTTACTAAATGTACAAGAAACACAAAGCGTGGTGAGCCCTGAATCCTTAACATGTTGCGGTCGCTCCGTAGCAAATGAGATTTCCGCATTTGCCTTTAAAAAAACAATAAATAACAAATCGCAAAGCAAGAAGCCTAAATAAAAAAAAAAAAATGCAGGAGGACTCTTAAGCTTCGCCTTTAAGAGTGTAAACTGATTGTTAAACATATAAACCCTCGCTCGTTCGCAAGCCGGCAAGCGTGTCGGCGTGGCCAAGTGTCTGGCTCGCAACCGAAGGGTCGTGGGTTCAGATCCCGTCTCCGTCTAAAATTCTTAATTCTTTTTTAAGCCAAATGAATAACTTTTTACAGTGAAATCATTTGAGACATCCACCACTTTCATTCCACGCGTGACGCCACGTTTCACGTGAGCGTTGTAGGGTTGTTTGAAATTCTCGCGCCAGGTCATGTAGCTGTGACTTCATGAACCTATCGACCAATCAGGATTTTCCCGTAACCACGACTCCACCGACGCTGACGCGTCGTGTCGCAAAATATCCGGCTTTTCTGTGACACTACCTTTAAGCGACACGAGCCGTGGCGCTTAAAGCTATAGGCTCGTGTTAAAGCGCCGCTTAAAGCTACCGTTGTTAATAGCGCAGGGTGCGGTCCCTTAAAGCTATCGCTTTAATTCAGCTATCGTTTTAATATACCACACCCTGCGCCTCTTCACATGTCAGTGACTACGGTGGGCAACTTGGCCCCATCAGCTTAGCTGTGAACAAAGTACGGCGGCTATTAACGTTACCTGAGAGTCATAGTAGTTTTGTGCAACTCATAATTGTGCACAGCCTTCAAGTTTTGCAACTTCAATAATCCATCAAAAAATTAAGAGCTCACGAGGGGTACGCGTCGTGGAGGAATTCGCTGTGCTCCAATTGGTTGAAATAAATACCTTGGGTGTTCTTCTGGCCAATTATACAGCGGGTGCCCAAAGAATCGAACCAGCGTTAGATAATTTTCCAAACTTAGTTTTTTATGCTTTGGCGCTCCAATTTAGTACCTAAATGCGGCTGGGTGTTGAATCTGTTTTAGTGATGTTCGTTTCAAAATATCAGATTATACTCTTTAATCAAAACGTACAACTAAGGAACTATAATTTTCCGTGGCTCTGTATGCAATTAGGCCTTTTTGTTTGTGCCGATGTGAAAAAAGTTTGGTTGTGGACGTTTGGGACATTTTATATAGCACAAAGAACAAAGAGAATTTAAAAAAAAAAGCTCCAATGAGAAACAAGAACGCTTTCTAACTTTTAGTAAAAAAAGGCCTAATTACACACCAATCAATCACAGGAAATATGTTTTTCCTTTTTTTTTAGTTGTAACTCTTCATTGGAAAAATTTGCACTCCGATACTTAAAGAAAATATTTAAAAAATCCATCAGCTACTTGCACTTTCGTACTAAATTACAGTGTCGGAAAACGCGAAACTGGTTTTTGTATTTATTTAAAGCGGCTTCAATCCGCTGACTGTCGTTGAGCTTCAGCATGTTTTTCGCTTGGGGCGGGTCGGGCATTCACCAATGCTGATGTCAGGCGCGTGCATTGGCTTCTAGACATTTTTGCGCTGTTCTTTCTGTTTCAATGCATCACCTACTCACCCATATTTATACGCTTTTATATGTGTTCATTCTTGGAGCCTTCGCGGTGGAGAAGCGGCGAATTTCCTTTAGAGTACAGAAGAACAAAAGCTTTTTCTCGTATCTCGATAAAGAACTTCACCTGGAATCTTGTACCGACGGTTGAGGATACATCCGATAGACAACCAGCCAAGATAATTCGACTTCGTAATCAAAACGTCTACATAACCGCTCTATACATTTTATCCATCATGACGAGGCATTCCGGGAAGTCCTCCATGATATAGGCTTACCTAAAGATAATATTTGAAGCTGGCAAGATGTTCTTTCCACCGAACATCAACAGAGTCTTGTTCACGTCAGGCGTTAGTCCGTGTTTCTCTTGACATTCTTTTATGTAGTCCGTTATATTCAAGGGACTATCGTAGAACATGTCCGTCTTACCATTGGTGCACACATGCCATACCATTTCGTTGCATAGCTGGAAAAAAATACAAAAGCACCTTAATAGTGTTTACAATCACGCGTTTATTGGACGTTTTGCATTATCAGAAAGTCGCGATTACACGGACGCGTGAAGCTTGTTCCACTGCGAAACTGCATTGTTGGGCGTGATTTTGAGATTCAGAAAAATCAGCTGGCCAGCTCTATCGCCCCCAAGAATTCGTGTTTAGTCAACGTCTGTTCTTTTATGATGAACACAAATCTCCAAACACAGTTAGGTGACTGCTTCTCTCTGCTTGTATCGTTGCGTGCAATAAACTCGGTGACATGTATTCTCGTCTGTCAACCTTTACATAAAAAAAAAAGAATCTGTTAAGGAGAGTGTCTATTAGAAGCGTAAAAATGCTAATTACTGGTCATTGCAAACTATTTCTCAATATTATGAAGAAAAAGCGGAGTTTTAACTTGACCAAGTATCAACCACTTGGTGGCTTGCCATATATTTCAATCATTTAACCAAAATAATCAAGTAGATGCTAGGTATATAGAACTGAAACACGGTTCAGAGATCACGCAATGTTTCTAAGGAAACTGGTTTGAAAGAAAATAATCAGACTCAAGGCTCGCGACGGAAACAATTAGTATTTCTATTTTATTGTGCACAAGATCATTTAAAGTAACAAGCGCAGTTCGTCTAATTTCAATAAATAAACATAAAAAACCACGGAGTAAGTGGACATTTACCGACAATCTAGAAAACGAAGGACGTACGACTTCTGAGCTATTTGTTAATGCCTAAAAGCCGATGAACATTCCGGTATTATCCAATAAGAACCGCCGAAGAACGACACACGAGGCAATAGCTTTGCCTTTCTTAAGCTGACAGAGACCACAGCTACTTTTTCGAGCATCAGACATACGACAGAATCAATAAACCCTTTTCGAATGTCCATCAAGCAACATTGATGGTCGCCATTTTTGGGGCACAAATCGCGCGATTGGATCCGAGTTTTGCAGAACGCTGCCGTCACACTCGTATCCAGTACATGCTCAGAGTGCATGATCGAGCAATGGCGGACAGGCGACGGCGTGGATTTCTGAAAAGGGTCATATTGCGCCGAAAGGAAGCCGAATTTAGAAAAACAAGATTAATCGGGCCATATGAAATCGAAAATATGACGAACCTGGATCCCCCAGCTGCGCCAGCCGAAACCTGGACTTTGAGCCTTGCTCGTCTTCTCGTTGTTAAAATTATCCGGAAATTTCTGGTTCTCGTCGGCCGTGGGGTCATCATAACCTTCGCGGCTCCATCTACCGAGGAATCTCCAAGTTCCCTGTGCAAGGGAGACAAGTTGGGATTTCCTTGACCGACAGTGGACTTCGGCACTCTTGAATATTTAGAAGTGGAAAACAAACAAGCAATGATGTGAAGCATTATTAGATAAACCTTCTCCTGAACAGCTCTGCACAACTAGCGTCGGAGCCTCAAATGTACTACGGTGAAATTTCGCACGCCAAGTGTCCCCGAGGCCATGAAGGAAAACTGGTTCACTTCTTTTACAGCGTGTAAAGGTCCAGTGATTTAACAACCCCCCCCCCCCCCCTTACACCGCCACACTCAAATGGAGTCCGACCTTTCCCCCTCTCCCATCCTTTCCCAAAGAACTGTGAAAAAGGCCCATCCGTACATAGCGTTTGAGCGCGTTTGGCTATGTTCCGTGAACTTCCGTTGAGTTGTGACCGACAGTCCCCAGGACATTCGCGCTTCGTATGAAACGTCACACGCAACCGCATAGTGTACGCAGCCAAAGCACAACGTGGTCTCTATATGCTGAAAAGGTACTCCCAGTATTAGAATAAAACAAGTACGAGATCTCAGAAGGTGCATTGCCCTTGGCAACCCAATGTCACAAAAATAATTGGTACATTACTATTGAACTAAAAAAAAGCACATATGTAGACATATCGTCGAGTCCGTCATCGTCTCAATATCATGAAGAGATTGAGACGATATGTGTGTGTCCGTTATTTTATTTTCCCTATCTCGGCTTGTAGTATGAAACTCATTCCCCAGCTTGCGTGCGTTTTTATTCTTTAGACATCTAATAGGTTGATTCAAAAAGTCGCACACCATTCACAGACTTCCAAACTCGAGGCACGCGCCACAGTGCACAATCATCACCGTACGCTTTGAATCACGACTCTCAAAACACGTTATTTACAAAAACGTGACCGAAAATTCGATCATAGCCTCCTCTATACTCACAAAGCCAAGTAGTTAGACGACAGAGCAATAGAGTGCCCGGTCGCAGACTTGGGGCGCGAGGATCTGGTAGCACATAGCATTTTTCGGGGAACCTGGTCGTCAGCGCACAGCTTTTGCAGCGGCGAGGACCCGAAACATGGTTTTCAAACCTGACGAGAAAAGAAGCGGTAGCGCGAGGAACGCGAGGAGCACGAGCAGGCATTCCATCGCTCGGGAGAAGTGTGTTTGTGCGTCTCGCCGCAGCGGGGCGCCCGTCACGTGGCTCTCCTCTCATCCGTTGTCTGCCGCTCTACCTTTTCAACTTCGGCGGCCGCTTCTCGTGGTGATCTGCCAGGCTTCGTCAGTATAGAGGAGGATATGATTCGATCCTATAGACTCGTCAGACAGAAAGTTGGAGCCGAAAGTTCGCAAAGCGCGCTGATTGGGCTACGGCGATAAAAGCGCAGAGTCATCGTCGCCATAGTCCAATCGGCGCGCTTTGTGAACTTCGGCCCCAACTTTTTGTTTAATGAGTCCATACTCTAGCTCACTGGTTTGCGCGCAGTGCACTCAAAGTCACTGGCGACAGAGAGGGAGAGAGGGGGGGGGGGGGGGGAAGACGCTTTTGTGCGACATTTCAGTGTCGGGCAAATTTCCGAAAGGGTGAGAAAAAAGAGTCCAGGTAAGAGGGAAGTTTCTGCTTTCGCGCCTCTCCAACTGCTTGCGCTACTCGCTCGCCCATCAACCGTAGCGCTGCGCGAACATAGTCAGAACCAGCTCTGGGAAAGAGGACATGTAAGACTTCGTTTCCATCTCATCCAACACGTCAGGCATATTGTGACTATAACCAAACATTAAACAAAAACTATCAATGTGGATGTACGTGGAAATGGTATACGAACTTGGTAGCTCGCTCCGAGGTTGACGTTCGTTTGATTCGAGGAGCAGTTTGGTTTGATTTGATCCTTGACGCCTTCGTAGACGGCTTGCAGAAGTGCAATGTCATCACTGAACGTCCTGTTCAAAAAGCTACAAATCGTCTACGACGAGGAAAGGAATAGAAGCATCGACATCCATTTAAAGTATAAGTCCACGACTTTCTCGTATAACAATATAAAACATATATTTGTTTTCGAGTACGTGCACTATTGAGACGAAACACGAAGCCACGTTATCGCAAGGTTGCGCGTGGCGGCAGCACTGCGGAAACGACATTTGCCTCAATACCATCGCACGAACAAGTTGGCGCCGAGCCGCTTTCCGTGAAGCTTCCGCGTGCCCATTAAGTAACAAATTGCATTTTGTGTTCAGATGATGGAGGGATGAAACTGCCTTGGCAATTGGTCGCGCAACGTGGCTACCACTATCGATGTAATGGCCGTAACGATCACAAAACTACGCTTACAAATACGCTTACAAAATTACCGCTGAGTTTTAATTTAGATCCTAATGTATTCTTCAAAAGTACAATAAAAACTCAATTGAAACTCATTGATAAAAACTTAAAGACGTTTACGATTCTATATAATGCCGATTTAGAGCGCAGCTCTTCAGAAGGGGAGGGTACGGAGGGAAGGGTATGGCCCTCCTCCCCTCCGTGCCCTCCCCTCCTCCTCTCCTGCTCCTCTTCCATTTAGCGGGAAAGTTTCGCTAAATATACCGGAAAATTTATCAAAATCTTTCCTGCTAAATGTAGCGGGAAATTTTGCTAAAATGTCTCCCTCTAAATTTAGCTGCACGTTTTCTCAGAAAATATAGCGGGAGAATTTCCCCGCTAAGTTCGGCGGGTTAAGTTTCTTCGCTAAATGTAGCGGAGAAATTGACGTCGGGTGACCTCAACACCACTTCAGTTTCCCCGCTAAATTTAGCGGGCCAGCTGTGACGTCTCCTAATGCAACGCGCGCGGTTACGCTGACGCCGACGGCGACGCCGCTCAACCCGGGAACGGGCGCCTAAGAGCTGCGCTCTAAAAGTAACAACAAAAATAATTAAACATTATTATTATTATTAGTTACTATAGCTGTCATTGGCAAGGATTCTTAGCGGATCACCGGGTGTGTTTGTGTGTAGATCGGAGACTGCTAAATGTAGCGTCGAATCACAGTGCCAAGGAATTCTTTTGTTTTTCTTTAAGTTTAACGGGAAATTGTATCCCCTATATTTAACGTGTAAGTTTCCGCTAGAAAGCTAGAAAAAGGATTTAGCGTCACGTGACATCATGGCGTCGAGTGACGTGACACTGACACAGCAATACCGTTCACTAAATTTAAAGGGACGTAACTGCACTAAATTAAAACACGGCAGCCTTTGTGCGGCAGTGTGTGTAGCGCCTTGACTGTTGCAGCAGTTATACGATTCAACACAATCCATTACGATTTTTTTTACAATTTACGGTTTTATTTTTGCATAAGGCAAGGTGTTTGTTTGCAGGCCACAACAAGGATCCGGCATATTTTCTAAATTAAAATTTGGTTAAATTCACTTGCCTTTACGGGGCTTGTCCTATTAATCCCCCGTGGGTAGTTTGTCTGGGCCGCTCGAATATAAATGACAACAAATTTTTCCCTCAGTTCCAGGAACTTTTTCGTATCCACGGGATGGCACTGATGAAGCTGCTGTTGTAGGGTCTTGGCACCTTGCTCTGATTGAACAAAGAAGCGAGCGATTTCGGCACTCAAACTTCCGTGACCGTTTTGTGAATCGTTTTGTTTTATGGTTGCTGCAGTACCTCTGTGAAGCTATACGGTGCATATAGAACGCGTCTCCGAATGGTGTGTTTAGCGTCCCATTTCGCCCACGCATCAAACGTGGTCCCGAGGTAGCAACAAATGACGTCACCAAAGCCGGAGCGTCATGCTGTCGGATGTCGCGAACCTTGCGGTTGGTCGCATAGAAACGCTGGCGAAAAGCACGAGCGAACGCGAGTGTCGCTGTCGTCGCGGCGTTCCAACTCCTGGCTGCCGGTGGTTTCCGTGGAACTGTCAAGCTGGAGGGCGACCCGCAGCAGAACAGGCGTCCGCCACAACCACCACCACTGATGTGACGCCGCCAGGATCGCGGCCGGCGAACACGTGACACTTGTATGACGTCACAAGGCGAAAATCGGGGATCCGTTTTGTTGGACGCGGAGAACACACCAGTCGGAGACGCGCTCCGCGCACCATAGAGGAGCTATAGAGAGGCCAAACCTCATCGGCCGTGCGTGCAGTCCCTAGAGTCACTAAGAGAGTTTAGGGGAACCGTTTTTGCATATCCGATACGGTACGATATGGGCCCTCCGGTACGAAGTGCGCATGTGCGAGTCTTTTGTGGTAGCGCATGCGCAGTTCGCATCGGACGGCCCATCGTACCGTATATCGAACGTGCAAAAAAGGGTTCCCTACAACTCTCTAATGCACATGTACGCCAGCGCACCGTTTACAAACAAGGCCGCGTTTGCCCGGTCTAGGTGTGGGCACTCCGGGTTCGCAGAAACCCGATTCGTGAGAGACGAAGCATCCGAGCCTCCGCCGCGCCGACGGCACTGCCACCGCAGCAACCTGACGTCCGAGAGCCTTGGGGTCGGTCCATAACCTGTTTTGTTCGTATATACACGTATCCACAGCTCGTCACCCAGGCGAAAAATGTCGAATCACTGCGCCGCAGACGAGTGCGCAGCGTCTGATATTTCGCAGAAGAGAGCTGCTATTGCGCATGTTCACAACGCGTTTCACAGTCCAGTGGACATAGATTGCGGCGCGCAGAATGCAACAATTGAAATGGACTATAATTATATAGACCGTTTTACTGAAAGAGGGCAAGAGAGAAAAGAGAAAAGGGCTACCGGCGCTTTCCCCCTCGCCGGGTCGTTAGTAAGTGTGAAACTCCCGGATGAGAGGCTTTGCCGGTGTTGGGTGTCTGCTGTGCCCGAACTTCGTTCACGCTTTTTTCTCTGTTTTAAACTCGCAAACTTAATTAGAGCCACGGGCTTCGATGGCGACAGTCCCCCGGTCATCGGGGCACCATTGCTCGGTCATAGGGTGCACAAATAACAAAAAAAGCGTCGAATACTGTCCGAGGATCTTTGTAGCTTGCAAAGAATCCGGCAAGGCGAGAGCGGCCTACGGCGGCAGTGGATTGCGTCCGTAAACCGAAAAGACATTTTCTCAATGCCATCCTCTCGACTGTGCTCGGAACATTTTGTGAATGGAGCGCGCACCGAACGCTGTACCGCCGATGAGCATGGGGTACACTCGCAAGGTGCGTGAGAGTTTTCTCGTGATAAATGCTATTCCAGCTTGTAAAATTTTGTAACTGAATTTATCTTAATATTGATATTTTGCAGTGGTTATATTGACTCGATTTTATCATCTACAACACTTAGTTGAAGGCTCATTTCCGCAGCCGGGTGTGGCTGGAAATTGTTGAAAAGTTAATTCTATCGATTTTGCTGAAACGCTATCTCCTGCGGAATACCGGAGAGCCGGCAAAAGCGCTCCTTGGAGTGATGCTGGTGGGTTGTTTCCGTTGATTGGGCGCTTTGAAGCGCTGGATATTCGCTGCAGGGTACGTTTCGTCTGTTGCGGTCTGCGTATTCGAGCCCTCTGTGCACGTTTCTTTCGTCGAGTCATGGCATCCGCCAGTGCGGCGACGGGGGCAACAGCGGCAGCAAACGCGCCAACGATAGATATTGGAGGTCAGTCCTCAAAATATTGCATCAAATTGTAAAATAATTCGTGGCAGCTTTGAGGCTTTATGCGTTTCGATATAAGTTGTGGGAGCCACTGGTTCCCCTCCCCCGAGAAGGCGCAAGCCGCGAACGTGCCTGCCGGAGTTGTCTGGCTTCGAGCCGGCTCGTTCCGTATCCGTGTCGGAGACAGCATGCCACCATGCTGGCTTACTCTCTCGCACTCCTCCGCGCGTCTCCCCGATTTCGGGGGAACAGCGAGACCGCGCGAGGAGAGAGTCGGGCCTGCCCTCCGAGTGGACTGCCGTGTGGTCGAGGAGTCCTGGATTGGACTCCGGGCAACGGGTCGGAGTCGCGGCGCGAGCTCGTCCGACCGGCGATGACTCCACGCTAGTGATTCCCCTGGCTCTGACAGGCGGCGTCCCCACTACCTGTGGACGTCCGTCTGCCGAGAGCCCTGGCCCCGAACTCCTGCGACGACGGGTAGCGGCGTGAGCTCGCCCGACCGGCGATGACTCCGCTCGCAATTACCCCTTTGGCTCTCAGGTCGGCGGGCGCTGCGGGCACACTGTGTCCACGGCTCGCTTGACCGCTGTGTCTTGTTGGGGACCCCTGGTACTCAATAAACGCTGTTGGATACCGGGATCATTGTGGTTGGCATGGCGTTGGCCGAACCCGGCGCGGCGACCGCCCTCGCTGGTAGTAGCCGTCAGCCGCGCGGTGGGACGGGCATCGGATTTCCCCTTTGAGCACCGGTCACCAGACGTAAAGGTGCATAATCCTTCCCTCGGTTATTCCCACAAAGTACATCAAGAACGTCTTCGTTGTTCATTCACAAGGAAATATAAGAACAAACGGCTACGTTGAAAAAGGCTCATTGCAAGCAAAAATTGATAAATGGTTCATCAGCTCCAGTCATGCGGAAAGCGATGGAGCTTAGAAACATTGCAGCCGCACTAGCCTTGCCCAATTCTATGCAAGCTTCATACGTCCTCGGACAGTATTCGACGCTTTCTGTCGTTATTTGTGCAAACCATCACCGAGTAATGGTGTCCCGATGACCGGAGGACTGTCGCCATCGAAGCCCATGGCTCTAATTATATTTTCGAGTTTAAAACAGATAAGAAAGTCCGAACGAAGTTCGGACACTGCATACACGCAACACCGATGAAGCCTCTCATAGGCAACCCTCACTCTTTCTAACGACCCAGCGAGGGGGAAAGCGCTTGTAGCCCTTTCGCCTTTTCTCTCTCGCTCTTAAATTTGCGCTACCCACTATAAAACGATCTATAGGTTTCCGTGTGTTGTGGGTATGTTTTTCTTTGAATTCAGGAATGGCTTTTGCGGTGTTTATTTTCTTTTTCCCCACAGATTCGCTGTTTTTTTTTGTGTCAATCTAAAATAAAATCGAATTTCGAGATTTTTTTTTTTGTTTGAAACTTGGTTTGTGTTTTCTTAGAAGAAACCGTCAATTCAGGGTTTTTAGGTTTTCTTCGATTGTGAGAAAACCATTTCGGGGGTTTATCTTCCTAGTTTATCGGTATTTACCGCGAACACGGAACCCTATTATAACCTTTTAGCCTGACCTACATGAGATAGCGATTCAGATTTCAATCATGATAAAATTTTGCTTCAATTAGGACCCCTGAAACGCCATCTGCTTTTCTACACAAGAATATAAAAGGTGTTTTTGATAGAATACGGTCCACATTTACTGTTCATATTACGGTATCGCGTTGTCAGTCTGAGATTTCTAATCGTTCTCTATGCACATCAAAGTTCAGAATAATTGTTGTCTGACAGCATAAAATAGTAAACTATAATTTGGGTAAACGAATCAAAAATGACGCGGCGTTTGGCCTTCGCGTTGGAATGCGAACGCCAATTTACATGTTGAATGGGAAAAAAAAAAATTGATTTGATTTGATTTGATTTGATTTGATTTGATTTGATCAGTGAATACAGGCAAAGGCTTGTCTCTTCCCACTACTCCGCGCACTCTCCTCTCCTCCCTCATTTGCTGTCCGTACAGTCGTCAACTCACCAGCAATGGCTGTTTGCTCTCGTCTATTAGACATACATTTCGTAAACTTTGTTCATAAACTCTTGATCTTGTTCTACGACGTGTTTTTGCATTTCGGAGTTGCCACTGAATTACTTTTTTTCGTAATATCCTTGTGTCGTAAGTGTACGTTTCTTTCTTTTGTTTTACCAAGGCGGTGTATGCGAGTTGATGTTTTCTTCTTTTTGTATGTCCTGACACCTGGTGCAGCAAGAAAAATGATCTGTTTCCTAATTGTGGATAACAATATTTTGAAATAAGAAGCAGAACGTTTTTGCTTGCGTTGTGGATTTCTTAATTGCAACTTTTCTCTTTTTTTAATAATATAAAATGTCCAGTTTTGAATGGAGAATTCGTTTCCGCGAAGTTTTGGGTTTAAATTAGGCTCCAACCAAATCATTGCCCCAGTTTTAAAGAAAATGCTAACCTGTAGCTGCCAGCTTCTTCATGACTCCGAAGAACTTCCGAATAGCTTCGACGCAGCGACCGGAGACGTTTGCGAACGTTTTTGTAGTTACGTTTGCAAAGTCGTTACAGGGTGTCCGGGGGGTTGTAAACATCAAAATGGGAGCGCTGGACGCCAGGGCCCTATTGGAGAAAAAATTAAACGCTCAGTATTGGAATCGGAGGATATTCGAAAGCTTGTCAAGCTTGGCCTTAAAATATTATTACTAAATGTAGGCTAATCTTACGCTTTTTTGCAAGAATAAAAGTAGGATCGAAGTACATTTCGAGCGTACTACATACCTACAATCTCTGAAGCAAATATGTATTTATATTTTACCTTATATTCTTATTGCTGCTGCCGCCGAGCTACGCCGCTTTACTTACACGCATTGAAAGTATGATTTTTCAGTATCTCACCAAAAGTACGTTTTATTTTTTTATTTTTTTCAAGAAGCGCGAAGTAAGATAAATATAATTTAGTGCTCTTCGACACCGGCAGAAGCTAAGACGAATGCGTGCCGCTGATTTCCGTCTCACTGGGGGTTTCTTTGCCCAGATAGCTTGCCGAATTCGTAAGTATCTCAACCAGCAGCGCGCTAAGTGGACTCTAAAACACCCACAACTAGTTGTTTTACAGCAGTAGCTTTTAATGCCCCTTCCCGGCAAAAAAAAAAAAAAGAAGTTTACGTACAAACGCAAAATCCCACTTTACAGCAGAGGCACTGCGCACCTTCTCCCCGTCGGTCCTCACACATACCAACACCTCTGCGGCAAGGCATCCCCCCCCCCCCTTTCCCCATTGTTGATTCCCGCTGTTCCGAAAAACCCACGTGATCCCGGGGAGAGCGCTTTCCGCCTCCCCGTCGCTCCCGCTACATCCACGTACCCTCCAGCAACGCTCTCCCTTCTCTTCCCCCCTTTCCCTCTACACCTGCGGCAGCCGCCGTTGCGAAATACCAGTGTTGTAGGCCTTAGCAAAAAAAGTAACGAAATATGTTACTCGTTACTTGCAAATAAAAGTAACGCGTTACCGATCTACGTTACCTCAAAATCAAAAGAACTCGCTACCGTTACCGATAAAAAGTAAAGCACGTTACTTTTGCGTTACTTTTGTTTAACGATAAACTAACACGTTTTATGCATCGACGGTACAGGTATGCATGAGCGACATATTCCGAGAAACATTATGTTCATGCAGAAACTGAACATAATACTGTATCTTCTTTACGGCTTCACCTAAATACTCATAAGAAAAAACGCAAAACAAAACATTAAAAAAACATTAAAAAATTTCCATAGCATTCGCACCTAAACACACGAAAAAAATGGGAGTGTAATTTTTTTAAGTCTTGCGAAGAAGAAGTAACGAGTAAAGTAACAACGCTACACGTTACTTAAAATACGTGACGTAAGTACGTTACCCGTTATTGTTTTGGAAAAGTGACGAGTACGGTACTGCGGTACCGAGGAAAGTAACGCGTTACTTGGTAACGCCGTTACTTGTAGCGCCTACCGCCAACGCTGCAAAATACCCACGTGGTTGCGCTGTGGCGACACGCTCCCTCGCCTCCCCACAAACGCCGCCCAGGTTCGGCTCTCAGAACATATTACAAACATTGTACAGCACACTGGCTGAAGGCAAATCTCGTTTAACATGCATTTCCACAACGCAGCAGCTAGCGCTCTCAATCACAGTACTCTTTGTGTGGACGTTTGCAATCTTTTTTCAGCAAATCACGTTAATTAGTTATTTTTAATAAAAAATGCTTTTTTTCCGTTTTTTTTGTGCAAAGAGTGATCGACGCACCTCTGCTATTGTTAGAGCGAATATTTCGATAAAGATACCAAGGGGAGCAAGTGTGGTAAAAAATACTGATGGAATACCTTCAGCCCGTAGCTTTAGGAACCAAATACGTCGAGCAACCAACGCATCAGTCGTCCATACATAAAACAAAAATAATGCATAGACTAAACTATCTTGTTCCCGAGAAATTGTAGTTTTATGCTAAAATAATAATAAAAAAAACATTAAAGCACTAATAAAATCTTGTCGGGCTCTTTATTGCCATGCACCAATTTTCAAGAAGGGGCAGTTGCTCGTACACTTTAGTATGAAAAAAATTATTCTCACTGGGTTCGATAGCGATGTTTTTGCTGTCATTTGTATTATTTGTGTCGAATATACATCCATTTTATTTGCAAATGCGTGTACCTTTCTGGTTCGTTTACATTATTCAATCTATCTCACCTGAGAAAAATACAGAATTATTTTCCTGAAAATACACCTTTCAAGGGTCTCAAGGTTGGAGACAATTTTAGCAATCTCAGCCTTGCATGCTGAAAATAGTTTCGTCGAAAAGAGCTTTCAACATACGAGGTGTAATCAAAAAGTTCCGAGAAAGATTTTGCAGGGTAAAAATAAAGGGCAGTACAGTGATGCGCGCGCAGTAGCCGAAGGCCGAGGCATTCCTGCGTCATAATGCCAAAGGGGTTTGCTCAGTGAACATTTGGAACTGGGCTACACGAGTTTGTTGGACGACATGCACGAGCGTACTGGCGATCTCTCTATAAACTGCAAACCAAAGCGAAAGTGAACATCAATTTTACGTCAAACTCTGCAAATCTAGAACAGATACCTCTGAAATGATTTAAAAGGCTTATGTGAACAAGCAGTAAGGTGGGCGAAGTTTTTTGAGAGGCACTCGCGCTTCAGGAACGGCAGAACATCGCTGAAAGACGAAGAGCGGTAAGGCGACCTTATCCGACCTCTCCCTGACTTCGGTGACGTTCTGCTATTCTTGAGGCGCGAGTGCCACTCAAAACACCTCGCAAACCCCACTGCGTCTTGACATAAGCCTTCTAAATCATTTCAGAAGTATCCGTTTTTAGATTTGCAGAGTTTGACGTAAAATCGATGTTTGCTCTCGCTTTGGTTTGCAGTCTATGGAAAGATCGCCATCATGCTCGTGCATGTGGTCAAACCAACTCTTGTAGCGCAGTTACAAATGTTCACAGAGCGACGCCCTTTGGCATAATGACGCGCATCACTGTGTTGCCCTCTCTTTTTACGCTACAAATTCAGTCTCGAAATTTATTGATCACACTCGTATATGTCTGTTACCGTTTTCCGGTGAACTAGATTTGTACGTGAGGAAGAAGTCACACTTACGCTTCAGTCACGTGGGGGTACTTTATACGGAACCACTGCAGCAAGCATACCGCCGTAAGATCCCCCAAACGAAACTACTTTGCTCTTTGCCGCCCCGGGCACGTTTGCCTTGATATGCACCAGCAAATCAGCATAATCTGCCAAGGCTTGTTCTGCTGTCAAGTATCCGTGATATCTCGAACCCTGCGGGGAATTGTGTTCTGCAGTGATTCAATACATAATAAGTTATCAGTTTCTGTTTAGTGCTAGGTTAGGTTAGTTTAGATGAAATCAATCAGATCAGGTGTCAGGTTGCGTTGGGTCGGGTAGGGTTGGGTCGGGTCGGGCCGGGTCAGGTCGGGTCGGGTCGGGTCGGGTCGGGTCGGGTCGGGTCGGGTCGGGTCGGGTCGGGTCGGGTCGGGTCGGGTCGGGTCGGGTCGGGTCAGGTCGGGTCGGGTCGGGTCGGGTCGGGTGGGATCGGGTTGGGTTGGGGCGGATCGGATCAGTTACGACGGACTGAGTTAGGATTACTGATCACTGACGGGATCAGAACGGCAGGGATTTTGTTTTGGAAGCGGGGCGTCCATCAACCGCTCTGTGTCTTCCGTCGTGCTTTGGCTGTGTATGCATGCCAGAAGCTCACGAGACGCCAAGCATTTACCGAAATTAGAAAGCTCCCGCTGGAGACGGGACGACTGAAAAAAACTTCATGCCGTTCGAATGTCATCTTTATCTATAGAAGTTGCTTATTATAGTTTATATTAAACACATCTATTCCGTGTTGTAACTTTATTTAAAAGTTACCTGGTAGGATCGTTCTCCGTAGGGCATAGAATGTCCATAGTAACGGTGCTCCGCAAAAATGACCAGGGCTTTAAATTCAGCTGCCCATTCCCATATGAGACCCTAGATAGAACATGAAAACTCGATTATGTTGCATATACGGTAAAGTTGTTCATCCGAATAAACGCAAGATATAGACGCATTGCAGTAGCTGTGCATGGGCGCCGCCATAACCGACCTTCAGTTTTAAAGCGATAGAGTTATGGGCGACACTCTGCAGAGATTTTGTCCTCATATTGGTTGTCGTCGCCACGCGCGCGAAGAATGAAAAAACCTTCTTTCTCTTCCGTCTTGCCGCGGGGAAAGAGAAATCGGGACTTGTCGTCGGCCGTGCCGCCCGAAGAGATGCGAAGACGGCAGCCCTGGCGTCGCGACAACTATTGCGCGACGAAGGGAGAATCCTCGTGTCGTCTGCTTGAAATACTTGTTTTCAAACATTACTCGTATTATGCGAAATTCCACTTTGGCAGTATCCAGTTGCTGCACGTAATGTTGGATGGTCTTAGAAACTTCCACCGCGCTTACCCACTTACTTCACGGATCAACGAACACTGGTGCAGTCTTCAGCGGCATCCACGACGCCAACCACGACGGCAATGAGAATTAACCACGTCGCACCTCCGTCCTCAGACACGTGACGGCACCAATCCACCCGCATTGAGCGACCGTGCTACAGCTATCGCTTTCGTTTCTTCGCATATTCTGGGCAAAATATACGACTTTTTTTTTTTTTTTGTTTCCTCTTAATCCGTTCACTTCATCATTAGCACAGCAGGACATTCTATTGCCAATTTAGCTTCTACTGTGTTCTTCTCCCCAGCACAGGCCTTTGTAGAGGCTCGTCGACGGCCGCTTTAGTGGCTCGGCATCTCGGTAAGACAAGAGAAGGTCAGCAATGGCGGCTGTAATATGGCGCGTGTGCAAAGCGTGTATACCATTTCAACGTCATGTTGCCTACCTTTAATTTTAAGCTAAAAATGTTTCAGTTGCTATGACATTTAACCAGCGGCGCATTAAAGCCTATGACTGCTATTTATATTAGGAAAGCCAAAGCGTTTACCCGCTTTTTACGTGTTGCTGTGCTTGTCACTAGGTCTGGCAAAAACGTCCCTTATTAGTTTACACAAGAACTGCTTTTTAAAAGACGAATATAACAATATTAAACAAACGGGGACAGGCGAAAGGCAGGAAAATATGAACGCTATAATACAAGAAACCAATATGAAACCGGTTGTACGTTTGCAAAGGATAACAATGTTTCAAATTTGTATGTTATTGCATATTATGTGTGAACTCGTGCTGTGTCAGATCGTTATTTTGTGAACAAATGAAAGAAAACAATCGGCCATTTTATTTTTTCTGGACTCCTTGTATTTTATGAACTGACTATATTCGCCTCGAGATCGAACAGAGTCGCCACCGTGCGGCCGATGTAGGAAACACTGCTAGTGTGGATACCGCCGCACGTTGAAACATGAATTCTCGCGACTGTGAAGGCTTGTTTTTGGATAAACTGCGCTATTTACGTTGTGAATGCTTGTTTCTTCAAAAAGATTGTATCGCTCCCTGAGAGTAGAAGCACGCAAAGGCAAGGAGTGCCAAGCCGGATGCTTATATAATGTTCCTACTGGGGTTGTTGTCGGAACACGGTTATTTCTTTCAGTTTCAGTGCCATTGCATACTATTATGGAGTGCACTGCCGACGAAAACTGGTACTTTGTCGAAGGAGGGCAACTTGTGAATGCCGGGCAAAATATTGAGTGCAGCGTTGTGGCTCCAACGACCACGTTGACGAGCGTACGCGTGCGGACTTATGTACTGCGTTCGTCGGCTCTCAGCAGGGATCCCCACATTGTGGATCTCAAACTCACGAAGGGTGCCACAATTGATTAACTTTCGTGCACTCTACCTGCCGAATAATATGGTTTGTAACTCCAACGGCCGGATACGTCTTTGAGAGAATTGCACGATTCTTCCTCCCGATCGTTTTAAACGCTGCATACGTAAAACCCTTTATTTTTGCGATCCCAATTATTCGCAAATTAGGTATAGGAACCGATTCGTGGCCGCTAACTCTCGCGAAGTTCTAAAGAAGTCTGGCCTCAAAACAAAGAAGGTATTCGCGTGCCTTTATTTTTCGCTAATTTTGTAATTCTCGAAAATATGGGGCTCGCGAAGGGTTTTGCAGTAGGCGGTGCAGTCACTTCGGAAAAAGAATGGCTCGAACTTCATTCGCGGCACTGCATGTCCTTTAGTGAGCTGTTAACCTTAGATATAATCATGCCGTTTTCATGTAGCGTGATTTGCCATTGAAAGTTTGTTTTTCAATCGAAGTGGCACGAAACCTTCGTCACGCGGAGGGTAAGCGAAATTCATGGAGTATAAACAAGAAAGTGATTAGGCTCGATAGTCCATGTTGCTCCTTCGGTAGATTGACCAGTTGCCATCAGACCTATTTACCGCGTACTTCCGACCTAACTTCAAGAAAATTGATCAGGTGCGTCCAACGCACACGCATGAAACTGAGCGAGTCACTTCCGCTGCAGTCGATGCCTCCTTTAGTGTGTCATAGTTTAAGGGGACTTGTAGGAGTGACAATTGTATAATGTTTCAAAAGCCGGATTCTCATGCAGTAATAAGTTTGTGGCATTCGCATCCTCTTCAAAAACATAGCAGCGGGAGAACAAACATTATGGACGATAACACTGCCCAGCAGCGAGCGAGTATCAACGCGCACGCTTTACGCGTACTATATTTTGGGCCACTCGTGACACTTATGTAAACAGTTTTATTTTTCCAGTTACCTCGGTTGTCATGCTTCGTTGGTTTGAAGTCTTCGGCGGTGAAATGTTTAGAGCAAACTATCGCGTGAATCAGATCTCAACTTCGAGAGCCATTCTTTCCTCAGCGCGCCGGCCGCTGGATATCGGTGAAAACTGACCCCCACCTCGATGCAAAGGGTACTGCACTTAGACATTGAACAGTATGGGACCATTTTCTGTTGAAATTGCTTTCACAATGATACTGTACGAGGCGATAAAGGCGATATTCTGCAGGTTCTTGGCCGCGACCGCAGGTAGCATATGGGGCAGCCATCTTCCTATCCACACACGGATGATGATGATAGCGCGAGAGTAGCACCAACTTTACTTCGATCTCGAGGCGAATAGACTAGTGGATGGTTTGAATGGTTGTCACTGATTGTCATCTAGCAGCAAACAAATAACAAAGCGGTAGATAGATGATAATGTAAATTGGTCAACACATCCCTGTTTTTCTTTCAATTCTGATCTCCCTATTGATTTTTTTTTTTACTCTAAATTTTTTTATTTATAGCATCTTCGATCAACTCTCACCAGAATTTCCCCGACACCAGGACAGTGCACAGCGCTCCTCGGTCATGCAGCACGAAGTTGGAGCATCATCGAGAACATACTGCGCCACGCCGGTGACGGCCACCATACATCCCCTCGCGTTTTGTTCGTTTTTCCTTGCGTACATCCGCACGCGGTGCCCGTCTGCTATAAATTTCTCCTGGCTTTTTACTTGCGGACTTAGCGGTCCCACCCAAATGAACATCGTGGACGTGAATGTCGATGGGGTCGCGAAGTGGGTGACGATTCCACAGGTATAGTTTTTCTATCATTGTTGGTTCAAGAAAGAGTACCACCAGATAATAGTCGCACTATAGGTGTCATCCAAACGCCTCACAACGCTCTCCACGACAGGAAGTGCATCCGCGCGACTCACCGGTTTTGCCTGGCTTTCTATGTCCGCTTCAGCGCCGACAAAAAAGAAAATAGGACCTACGTTAGGGTCCCAAAACTGGTCAGAGAAGAGATACCGCATCTCGAAGGTGTCATTGTTGGCGTACCCAAAATGATCCACCTATAGCGTTAAAAAAAAAAAATTTATTACAAGATTTTTTTTTTTTTTTTTGCAAAAATAAATTACGCGTTGTCGAACGTTCACTGGACCGAACCCTATGCCAAAGTTTCAGCACTACCTGTTATCTTATTCAAATGGTTTGTGATTTTATGAAATTTTCAATGGGAAAATGGCGACCGACAGAGCTCTCTAATGCATTGAGTTCTACATAACGCCAGTTACCGAAAACGCGCCAAAAAAAAAAATGGGCCCCATTTTTTTATTGAAAATTTCAGAAAATCTCTCGTGACCTTTGAATAAAGTAACGGTTAGTGCTCAAACTTCGGCATCTGGATCGCAACGCTATAACACTACATTTCGATCTCAAAACGAGCGTACGGCATATGCATAGTTTTTAATTGCAACAAAAAGAAACAAAAAACAACACTAAAATTTGGGGAAAGAACACGCTGTACAATCAAGCGGTCGGATTTTTTTTTTTGTTTGTTTATGGTTTGTGGATTAGGTTTTACTAAGGCACTTTTGTGTTCATCGCCAAGAACATTAGCTGACAATAGATACTCTACCTCCGCACTCAAAGAAATCTGAAGCGTGCCGCTTTCAGGCAAAGAACTATACTCCGTTTCATACTTAGAGTGCAACGCCGTCAAAGCTACTGGCACGAGCGTGGGGCTTGGTCTCGTTGATTATTTGCACGCGTTCTCGCGCAAACAAAACCATAGATGAAGCCACGCGCTCGCGCCAGTAGCTTTGACAGCGTTGCACGCCAAGTATGAAACAGAGTATAGGAAGATGCAATCGCTGCCGCTCTAAGAAGGCAACTCGATGAATGACGAGGCCGAAAATATGGTTGGACCTCAAAAACCATATGCGCTGTGAGACGATACAACGTCGTGCTCAGTGCCCCGGCGCAGACTATTTTCTTTCGTCTAAACATATGCAGTGATGGAATCGGTATTTGACCTCTTGTAGCATAGGTTATGTGGCAGACAAACTACGGGTTTCGAGCAGCCGCTGACGCCTTTTTGGAGCAGATGCCAACATATCCAACACGTCACTCGAAAATTAAAAAGAAAAAATTATTTCATTGCTATATAATTATATCTATGATAATGACTGAGGGTTTCTTTTTGGCGTTCGTATTGATAGATGGCGTCGGGAGCAGCGTCCGAAGGTGCAGCCGACCAGCGAAAGAAAGCGGACGACACGCAGACGAAATCCGTTGGCAGCAAAAGCACCGTCGTTATGCAAACGCGTTTTTTTTTTTTACTTTAAGTTTTCTTTTATTGTCCGCATTTATTTTTAACCGAAGGTACATCTCAAAAATATTATGTTCATTTTAATAAACCATAATGGCCGCGAGCCGTCGCGGTAAGAAGAGAGCCATCTATCAATACGAACGCCAAACACACCCCGCCACTGAACACCTGTAGTCTGCGTCGTTGCCCGCCGTAGACCCTGGCAAGTTTCTTGGCCATAATTTTTACAGAAAGAGAACTACGCTTTGTAATTTTGCAAGAAAAAACCGACCTGTGAAATACACCTGTGACGAAAAGTTTAGATTACTACGTGTAGGCGTCGATTTTTACGGTCCATTTTAGATCGAGCCTGATGACTTGGACCACCCTATATATATATATATATATATATATATATATATATATATATATATATATATATATATATATATATATATATATATATATATATATTCAGTTTTACATTATAAAATTATTCCATATACACTCACGCGCTGCTCTGACGTAACGGCGCTGCGGTGGTGCTGCTGTAGGCACGGCGCATGGCCAGACGCTTTACATCATGCGGATTTGGTTGTCTGCGGAGCGCAAGTTCGTCTGCTTCATTTGTTAGGGTTGTGATGACGTCAGAACGCCGACTTCTAATTGGCTCCGATTGGAAGGCTGGTGGGTAGGCTTCAAAGCAACCTGCCTTGAGGTCTACCAACCACCCTTCAATCAGAGCCAATCAGAGCTCGGCGTTCTGACGTCACAACAACCCCTGCGAAAGAATTAAGCAGATGGACTTGTGCACCGCATACCTCCGCCAGGTGTGGATTAAATGCTGACGTGCTTCTAAACAACGTGTTGGTCTATAGGAATTCCTGGACCACGAATAAAAGGTTGCACCCCTGATCTAATACAAATAATTTGATCTCGCCCACGGCAGGTTTATACCTATCATTCGTGACCTACATATTTATACATATGTTGCGTTATCCTAAGAATTAAAAGCAGAAATTACAACACCAAAAGTTTGCATTCAAACCTCGCTATGTCCTCTTACCTTGGTGGTAAAGTTGAGAGTCTCATAACAATATTTACGGCAATCTCCCAGACCGAACATCCGTGACAAAACCAAGACTAAACACCAGCCTGCCTTCATGATACTCGTTGGTCTACAACTGACGAAAATGTCAGTCATGTGTACGATCGGCAACTTTTTGTACTGAAGAACTGCACTGATGATAACCTATCGTCGGCGACAGGCCAGGAACCCAGGGTAAGGGAAAGGAAGGCTGGGGAGGAGGAAGCAGGCGGAATGCTGGAGAGAGGGTGCTGTTTTCTCCTCTTCTTTCGAACGTTTCATCTTCTCCCTCCTTCCCAGCTTTCCTTTCTCTCGCCCTGGGTTCTTGACCTACCACCGACTATAGGCGATTTATTTGACTGGTGAGGTCGGCATGCCCATCAATACACATAAACGCTTCACGTAAGGACTGCGGAAGGAGATTTCAGCTGCTGTGTCCAAAGTACAAACATACGCTAGCTCACGCTAAATGGCAGTTTGTTCGACGAACGGTCCAATGTTGCTGCCTTGCACGTTGATCGGCCTCACGCGTACCGCCGCGACTTATTTATGAAACGCCGCTTCAGCGACAGAAAATCTTCGGTTGGCAAGTACAAAAGTCCGTTCGGGAGACCTCAATCTGTTTTAGGCTGATTAACGATTCATATCATATGCTGCCGTGGTATTCAGCATAGATCTTAGTTTCTCTCCGGATTACCCCAAACGTTTCGGATTTCCAATTTTACAATACACTTAAAGCACAACATTGTGCTTGGAACGAAGCGTAACTCTTCAATTAAAACCATATCTTAGTCGAGATTATATTAGGATAAGAATATTATAAGTCGAAGAAATTGACTTTTAAGTTGTTTCAGAATAAATGAAGTACACACCTGTATCTCAGAAGGGTCTTTTCAAGTAACAGCCTATGGTAGCTTTGATTTCGGAACATTTAATATGCGATTCGTTCTATTTATCCGTGCTTCGCTTCAACAGTAGGTTCACAAGGAACATTGTATTCGCGTAACTAGCGAACAAAAATTGTGTAAAAGAAGCTAGAAGCTTATTTACACGGTTTTGGTAAAAGGTAAAGACCCTTGTGCGTTGAGCAAATCGTTGATCTGCAGATCGCACGGTCCGGGGATTTATTCTAGCAGCGCCGTTGGATACATCTCGCTAATTACGATTAATCTTGCTTACTTGTGACTAAGCGTTTCTCGACGAGGACGGATTTCAGCGGCCTCAGCCACGACACCATGGCAAGGTTATCGTCGGCTCGGCCAAGGCGAGTAAGCAACGTGTCGTGGCCAAACTACCTCGAAAAAGGTATATTTTTCTTGCCCGGCTGCATCCCGAGACAACCTGCGAGGAAATTTTGGAAAACAACAGGGACGGTTTGACGTCCCTGTTGTTTTTTCGGCACCTCGAAAGTTGGCGCAACTCTGCCCTAGAATTGCGGAAAAGGCTGGGGGCAAGAGCCAATGTGCCGTAAGGCACAGGAACAAGTATGTTGATTGTGTGGTTGGGGTTGTATACAAGATCCCACTAAGCTGCGGAAGAGTGTACATCGGCCAAACTGGCCGATGCATTAATGACAGGGCACGTGAACATGACTGGACACTCCGGTCGACCGCTGGGGGTCACTTGCCTCTGCATTGTGCTGCCTGTAAATGCCAGCCCCAATTCAATAACATCACCATCATCGGGAGGAGCACAGATAAAACTACCAGAGAATTATTGGAAGCGTATGCAATAACAAAAGAGGGGAAAGATGCATGCGTCAGCCAAACATCGGTTTTTCTTCACAAAAAAGAAATTGCCTATCTTGACACGTGCTGAAGCGATAGTGCGGTTTACTACGTTGGTGTTTTTTCAATAAATGTTTAGTTGTGAGTTCAGCGCTTGTGTCGTTCGCACCTTCCTTTCGTCCTTGTGTATTTTTTGCGCGCTGTTTATTTCCGTTAGTCACTACAGATTGGATTTTGAATCTTTTAACTGTTTGCATTTTATTTTCGCATTTGTTTTCTATCGCCTGCTTGAAAACAGTTGAAAGCACTTCATTACTTTTATTGTAATTCCCACTCTCTGTCTCTAACCGAAAACACTATGGTCTCTCATTCAGCTAAAGGCGGAAGCAGAGCTTCGGTTCCAAGACACAACGGTCACCATGCCGGGAAACCTGGAGGGGGTAAAAGGGGCCTTCTGTGGAAACGACCCAAGACTATTCTTGAACATTGAAGACCACCTCCAGTCTCGACTGGCCAGAAGTTCTCTCATCACCATGGTACGTGAAAAAGCGGATGCAAAAATAGAAATGTAATTTTGACGCTGCCCCAATTTTTGAACAATTGCTGCTTGCAGGACGACCGTTCCCCTGACGACAGAGCTCCAGGTCCCAAGATTTTCTTCGGCTCGGAGAAACAGATCGTTTCTGGGAACCAGTCAGCGAAACTCTCCACTAGCACGGCTCTGGAGTCGCGCTAGAGGAGAGTCATGTGCTTATGCACGTATGCGCGTATTACATAAGGGCACTCTCCTACCCTGCGGCGTATGGACAAACCCTTGGAGTCCTCCAGTGTCTGCTTGTTGAAAATGACGCGTTTCCAATTCAGTTCATGTCGGAGAAGCTCAGAAAATTACTTATGTCCGTTCAAAAACAGCATAAAGTTTGAGCTTCTGCTGATGGCAAGAACCTCCGAGTAATTTGTCTTTAGTGCCATGCAGCAGGTAACTCCACTCTAAATCAGACCATAAACCTACTCTCCCGAACAACACTTGGATAGCCAATCACCGTAACTCACGGAAGCAGCTCAGTGAATCCCGATGCCGAAACATATCATTAGACGAAAAAACACAGTCTGAGTTGTGACACTAAGCAATGCAAAACGTCACGCTTTTATTGCTTAGTGTCACAAATCGGACTGCATTTTTTTGGTATAACCATATGTTTCGGCATCGACATTCGCTGAGGTGCCTTCGTGAGTTATGGTGAATGGCTTTCTAAGTGTTTTTCGGGAAAGTACACGTCTTTTTAGAGTGTACTGTTATTTTTGTAATATCCGCTGAAAAAAGACAATTTTTAGCACGGTTGTATCGTCATTGCTCGTGATAACTAAAAGGAGCCACTTTGCAACACGAAATGTTTTGTGTGACAGTTCCCAAGAAATGACAATTTCTGGCGTCGTTCAAGGTCTTTTTTATCTGTATAAGCAATCAGAACTTCGTTATAAAATCACTATTCTGATACAGACATTTCAATATATGTTTTCTGCCATGGCAAATAAAACACGTGTTTACTTTTAAAGATTGTTACTTTTATTTGTCACAGTGATTTCGTTTATCAAACATAATATAGAGATCAATCATCGATTCTGTTAAGCAGCACAAAATAACTTTGGCTAAACAATATAAGCGAAAGTGCGAGAACTGCATCGCTGCAGTGCAGCATGTCAGCTGACTGTCAAACCACGAAGGAGCAGAAATTCTACGATACAAGAAGAGAGATAACCTAAAGCCTGGGTTACACTGCTTATACATCATACAAAATACAGTGCGCAGACATGTTCCAAAACGAGTCACCGCGACATCCGTGCTTTGTATGACATGTGACAAAGCTACCTCTTGAATTGGCAATTACCTCGTAGCGTCCGAGGCACGGATGACGCGGTGGCTCGTTTCGGAACATGTCTGCAGAATGTATTTTGTATGATGTATAAGCAGTGTGGCTCCGACTTAAGGGGGAGCATACCCGTGCATTTTAAGCGGGCCACCGTCCCTACAAGTTTAAGAGGAAAAATATCTTAAAACTGTCTCTTTTACTAAGGGGACTGACCTCGAACTTAAGGGAGACGCCATATCGCTTTCTTTAAGAGGGATTGTGTCTCACTTAATTAAGAGGGACCATCCTCCTGTAATATTAAGAGGTCTGTCACCCCCCTAAACTTAAGTGTGAAAAAGTGAGGAAATGTCCCTCTTACTCGTGAAAGACAGCGTTGCATGCACGTTTATTGAGCAAGGCTATGATTGCGAAATGGTTTGAGTTTCCGTTCGTTATGGCTCCCAGTCATTGCTCATAAGAGGATACTGTACAGTAGTTATAAAACAAGTACTAATGTTCTAGCGAGCTTATCAAGTTTTCTTCGAGCCAAGCTTAAACATTTTTCACGTGTTGTATTGACTGGCGACTTTAATTTGCCAGTTATTGACTGGAACAATGTCATTCCTACGGGCAGCTGCGAGCACTCGGGGATACTTGTTGACATAGCTTTTAGCAATAACTTGAGCCAAGTAGTAAAATTCCTCACGCGCAGGTGGAATCACAGCGAATTTGTCATTCCACCTGTAGAGTGTGGAGTGACGTCACTAGCCCCGCCGACAATGTGAAGCACTCCCCGCACGCGTTTTTCGGTAAAGATTGCGGTTACATAAGCTGCCGCGGCAACGGAAACGTGCGAAGTCTCCCATAGATAAAAAATGTTTTGGTGCAGTGCATTTACTTTTCCTTCGTGAATCGTTTGGTATAGACACTTTTGCTGTTTACAAACATGAACTGCCTATTGAACTGCACTATATACCCATAAAAAGGGTATATAGTGCAGTGGTAAATCATTCCAGGTAATACCACAGTTCGCTGTCCAATTACCTTCAGAACGTGAACTAGAGTCTTAGTTTTTTTTTAATGTCACTATGTTTTACTTTTTTAAGGAAAACCAAAGAAACTTCTACGCGCGTTTAAAAGAAAATGTCAAGATCTTGAGGAACTCAATCACAACGGGCACGGGCTCAACGATTAACAGAGCTTCGCAAGCGAAACTGTACTACCCCCATTTGCGTATGACCATTGCCAAATTAGTAATTTGTTGGTGACTGTAGATAATATTCTCGAGGGTTAACTTTAAGAGATGCTAAAAAATTATGCGGACCAGTTAAACTCCTAACGCGTTTTACAAAGGTATGCGGAATGGTGGTCGAAGTTTCTTTACGAGATATGTTCTTGTAATTTAAGAACTGGCAAAGTGTTTAAGACTGGAAAGTGGCCAAGGTAGTGCCTGTATATAAGAGCGGAAACAAAAAGATTGAGCCTAACTATATACCTGTGTCGCTCTTGAGTACATGCAACAAGAATCTTAAGCATCATCTTTAAACATTTCGTAACCTTTTTTGAAATCTGCAGCATTTGTTTTTTGTTAAAGTCTAGCATGGTTTTTAACACGAGTATTCGACAGTGACACAGCTTGTTCACACGTTTCATAAATTCGCTACCGTAGTGAGTTATGATGGTCAGCTGAATGCTATTTTTCTGAACTTCACGAAGGCTTTTGACAGTGTCTCGATCGCATCGTAAATTACTGTATAAACTTAAGCAGGTACTGGAAAACGACTGCCTATTTCGGTGGATTGACTCTTACCTTACGGACCGTCAGCAGAATGTGGCTGTTGGTAAAGTAGAGTCTATAGAAATGCCTGTTCTTTCAGGAGCACCCCAGGGCTCGGTACTCCGTCCTTGCCTTTTTTCTTTGTGAGTTTATAATGATCGGCGGGTGGTCAACCCATTATTCCAGCTTAATCTTTTTCCCTGACGATTGCGTTTCGGTTTTTGAAGTATCCTGTATTGCCGATCAGGAATGTTTAAATGATAGTCTGCACATGCTATTTTCCTGGGGAAAACATTGGCAAATGAATTTAAACGTAAAGAAATGTGTTTCAATCACACTACCACTAAAAAGGTCTCCACATGTGTTTTACTATGTTATAAAATCGGTTCCTTTTGAAATAGTCAATTCATGTATTTAATTAGGAGTAATTCATTACGTCGAATTTAAGGTGGTCCGCTCATTTGGTGAATATTATTGGCCTCGAGATAAACCTAGAGGTGGCGCTACTGCCTCGCTATCATCATCATCAAAGCGGAGATAGAAGCATGGCCGCCCCATAGCATCTCCAAGTTCGCGCGCAAAACGTTATAGATTCTTGCGTTTATTTCGTTGCATAGTATCGGCGGCGAAACAATTTTAGCCTTTTTTTAGAAGTATTGTAAATCACACGAGGAAAGAAAGCACTCACTATCACCGTCATTTTGCATTAAGGCTTGAGCCATCGGTGTAGAAAACAAGGTGCCAGGCAGCCGAGAAAACGGCACAAGATTGCGGAGGCGGGATAAAGAAGCCGCGAACTCGAAAAAGCGGGATACGACAACGAACGGCCATTGGCGATGGCTGTGGCCATTGGGCTGCCAAAGAGGTTCGGAGGAATGCTCGGCCGCCGCATGCTTCAATATAAGGATTATATCATATATAAAAGTTAAAAAAAAACAGCTACTTTTATTTGAAATTTTTGAGCAAAACTTTTATTATTTTTAAAAACATAAACGATTTTGGTTCCAGTTCCTTTGTTTTTTGTCACCGGCGAGAAAGCGAACAAGAAATGTTTTTCTAAGTTATGCATGGTACCTAATTATGTTGCCCTCACAGTTCCTCAGCAACGTTAACGCATCATCAGCAAAAGTTGCGTAACGTTGCATGATATTTTTGTAACATTGTGTCAATATTGTATTATGATGTTCTCAAAATGTTATCTAATAGCGTTGTAGTTACATTATTTTATGCGGCTTAACATTGCGCCACATTAGCCACATTCCAGTAATGTTGCAGCAACATTCCGTGCTACTAGTGGTTAAGTAACTGTTCTTGGATGTTTTCCCAATACCTGCTGGGATATGTTGGAACATCCACAATTGGACAGCCCTTGGACATCACTTTCTGAATATCCACGGGACGTCCACTATACGTTCGACTTTGGACATACGGAAACGGATGTATAGTGTACATTCGACGGACGTCCTTCTCTGGCAATGAATATTTGGCTCTTGTTCGGACGTCCGACGGACACACGTGGTTGGTTGGGCAAACTGAGCTCCTTTAGCTTTGATGGAAATGTATACCGTTGGATAGAAAGTTACCTCTCTGGGAGTAAGCAGTGTGTGGTCGTAAATGGTGCAAGCTTAGACTTTGTTGATGTGACTTCTGGCGTGCCGCAGGGGTCAGTGCTGGGAGCTCTTTTGTTTCTTGTGTTTATTAATGATATATCATTGACAATAAACTCGTCCATAAAGCTGTTTGCGGACGATTGTGTTTTGTATAGCAGGGTTGACAGTGTTAGTGATTCGGCTTTTTTACAGTTGGATCTGGATAGAATATCGGATTGGTGCAGGATTTGGGAGTTATGCTTGAATGGGGATAAATGTGTGCAAGTCATTTTTGGGAGGAAATTAACCCTGTCCAATCATGATAATTTATTAATCATTATAAATTAAGTGATAACACTGATGTTAAATTTTTGGGGATTAATTTGTCAAGCACACTCTTTTTTTAATGTTCATGTCAATGAAACTGCTAAAAAGGCCAGCCGAACTTCAAATTTTGATATTCAAAATTTACGTGGTGCTCCACAGAAACTAAGGAAGACAGCCTACTGCTGTTTTGTTAGACCTACACTGGAGTACGCATGTGTTTTGTGGGATCCGGACCAAAAGTACCTTGAAGATAAGTTAGAGGAACTTCAAAACCGTGCGGCGAGATTCATAACAGGAAATTATAGTAGAAACAATAGCGTTACAGGGATGAAAAATGTACTTGGTTGGGAAACTTTATTGTTAAGACGCAAAGATATTCGATTGAGATTCCTGCTCGCAATTTTTAACGATTTGACAGGTATTGATAAAAGCAAATACATAGAATTACCTAATTATATTTCATATCGTGTGGATCGTTCCAGAAAGATAAAGGAAATTTTCTGTAGAACAGGTTATGAGAACTTTTCATTTTTTCCACACACGATCACTCAGTGGAACCAGTTACCCGAGTCTTTTTTTATTAATGATGACGTGGGACCGTTTATCTCAAGAAATTGTCTTGATTATTAATGTTGTTATTTATTTTTATTGTTTATCAGGGTTGGGCAGAAATACTCAAAAATGTATTTGGAAATACAAATACTGGGATACATTAAAATAGTAGCTAAAATACTGATACTGAAATATATCTGTAAAAATGTATCGCGATACGTATCGGAAATACATTTTAAAAAGGGGCAAAACGTATTTGGAAATACAAATACAGGAATACATTTTACGGAAGGCAGAAATACAAATACAGAAATACTGATAGTGCAATACATTTTTCAAATTTGTTTGAGACGCCAACTGAGATTAAGCTTGAAGTTTGAAGTGGACGTTTTCGATCCCGAAATTACTTTCCCGTAGGCTTGGCACTTTGCCTTGAAGGTAATGGTTTCGCAAGACAAGGAGTCTTCAATAGGCTCAAGAAAACGTTCTATCAAGGGCTCACCGCGGTACCTTCCCTGACATCCTGTCTGTCTGACAGAGAATCCTGTCAACATTGATCACATGACGTCACGGTGGAATGAACTGGTATTCTTTATCTGTAGGTGTGGCCTTGAGTATGAAACTTTACAACGCTGCTGTATGAAAGGACAATACGTGCTTTCGTTGTAGGTTACCTAGTTGAAGATCGTGCAGGCAGTGTCATTTGGAATTTTTAAGAATAGTGGACCAGTTGAAGCATCCTGGAACACATGTTTTATCTTCTGTGACGGTTGAAGAAACGATACGGTGGCATCCCTGTTCTGAAGTTCCTTCCTGCAGACCCTCCGCCACCGACGTATGGATAGCAGTCCTCAAGTTTTGTCTAGCATTATTCAAACAGGGACCTCGTGGATTGCGACTTGATATTGCCGGCACAGGTGTGAGCTCTCCGAGAAACAGCGCGCTCGAGACGAGTCGCAGGTGTACGAAGCCTGGGTCGGCAAAGCGAGGCCACGTCTGGCCTCCTTCCTGGGTTTCGGATCACCAGAGCAGCGGGTCACTTTCACGTCGGCTGATGACGTACCCTTGAGCCGTGCAATATAACGGGCGCAGCCGCAGACGCATTCGAATATCTGTTGAACTTTACTGCGTGAGTCATCCTACTATTTCAAGTCAACCGCCACCATGACCAGGCTCGTGCTGCAACGGACTGTGACTCAGCTTTGCCGGCTGGGTGTACTGTGTACGCTAAGGCAAGAGAGACGGTTAGCAGCGGGCTTTGGATGCCAGCAAACAATGACTCAAGTAATCCCTACCTAAGGACCTGCGGCAGAAGATGCTCTGACTCCACTCCTGGCACGTCACCTGGTTCGACTCCCCGACTACGCAACACTTCTCAGAAGAGAGAAGAGGACGCATATAAAAATTGTTCGGAGAATCGGAAGGAACCTTGGTGAGCATAGTAACAATGCCCCAGCATCTCCTTGACCCTAATGCCCTCTGAAGTGAAAAAAAAGAAAAGAAAAAAACGCTTTCGGATTTGAATTTTTTTTTTTCGGGGGGGGGGGAGGGGGGGGGAGTATTTCTTAAGAAATGTAACGAAATACATTTCATTCTGATTGTATCGCGATACAAAGAAACAATCCAAATGTATTTCGATACAGGAATACAGATACTGGTGAAAAAAATGTATCGCGATACAGAAATACAGATACGAAATGTATTCCTGAAATACTATCGCGATACATATGTATCGCGATACTGCCCAACCCTGTTGTTTATTTATTATTTTTCTTGACAGCCGATGTTATATAATCAAGTGTTCTGTTCTTTAGTTCTTTATTGAGCGTCCCTGGCCTGTACCTGCCATAATTCCAAAGTTTCGGCGCTGCAGGTTTTCTTTTGTAAATAAATAAAACAAAAACCTGGTCCGAATTCCGGTGCGCTCCTTCCCAGCTATGCCGACAAACGCCTCCGTGGGAACAGTGCATGGCATTACTGGAGAACACTCCCTACAGGTAATTCGGACTAAGGTGGAGGCAAGAGGGACCATCGTGGACATCGCCCGTAAGGGAGAAGGAACATCAATTTTCGTCTTTTTTTGAAGGCCCAAATATGCCTGACCACGTGACCTTGGGCCCCCGGTGGTACAGGGTTTATCCGGCTAAAGAACAAAAAACGGCTCAAACGGATCGCCATCACGACCGGCAAACCTCCATGGGAGTCACATTAATATCAATATCGGAACCGCCACAAGCAGAAAACAATCTCTGGAGGGGCAGACCTACCTTCGCGCGTGCGCTCCATGCCAGCCGAAACGAGAAAACCACAGCTCACGAACCACCGAGCCGGAACGCAGAGCTCTCCGTGTGCAACGAACCTACCACCCACACTCGGTGCCGCGGTGCAGCTGTGTCACAGCGGCGAGGAGAGAGATCCTTCTAGAGATGCGGAGATACCTGGATTCGTGGAGACATGGACACTCGGGGGCACCCGTCATCGTTGAACTGTGGCTACAATAGGCAACTCATGCGGTGCAGCCAAGGAGATAGCGAGATGCCCAGACGGGAAATGCGGTGCTGATCCGTGCAGTCACTCACTGAGCGGTTCCAGTTGCGGAGTGCGATGACTGGAGGTTGGCATACCGAGCCCTTTGGTTTGCCGGAATCATCCTCCCGCGGGGCATTTTGGCCTGCACAGAGCGAACTTCCTTTTGGCGACATCGATATGCGACGGACAGAAGCAGTAAGTTGGCCACCGCTTGCCTCGCTGCTCCGCGAAGAACACGAGAGGGAAGACAAACGTCTTTACACAGACGGGTCCACTTCCAACGCGCCTGAGAGAAGCCGGGGCGGGAATCACAACAGCAGTAGGCATCCCACGGAAACAACCAGCCTTTCCTGGAAAACAGCTAGTGGGACTCACCCAACTCTCCCGCATACTTCTCTGGCAGCCGACCCCAACCAGCCTCGACTCCCGGTCTCCCCGAGTGATCGCAGCCGTACCCCTCCCAGTTCGCCTCAGGCGCACGCTGCTGCTCCTCCTCTCTTCTCGGCTCTTCGGAGAGGGGATGCCACACCAGCGCGGTGCATCTGCGGTCACTTGGAGAATTCCGCGAAGGTGCTGAATGACTTCCACCAAGCATGCGTAGCGACGGCAATGATCCTTCATCACACCTTCACTCCACTGGTTAAAGAACTGCTCTCAAGTCTGCCCGAGGCTAGTACAGAAATGAAGGGAACATCGGACGAAAACCGAACCCCACAGGGCAATACTAGTACTGCCCGGCAACTATCAGAATCTCAATCATCACAGCTACATTTCAGAGGGCAGAGAAGCTCCCTCCCCTGCCCTCTCGGCGGGCAACGTCTACAACCGTCGATACCGAAGAGTTGTCGTCCGTCCGGAAAAAAAAAATCAATGGCGGCCGACCTCTGAAGACACCGCCATCGCCGTCCCCAACACAACTGGATGAAACAATTCGTGCAGCGATCGAGGCCGAAATCAGGGCAGCTTTGACGGCCCTCGTTCCAAGAATCGTGGCTGAGCTCAGATTCATTATCATCGTCACCATATCGGATTTCCACACCCCCAGCCTGGACAGAGAATGATGAACCACAGGAACAGCATCGCAACACTTCCGGAGGCCTCGGCGAGTACGCCATGGATCCTACAGTAAAACTGTCGCACGCTTTCCAACAAAAAGAGTGAACTCATTCCTCGTTTTCAGACAAAAGGTAGGCCCATAACTATGCTTCTTCGAGAGGTTAACGGCACGTCTGTGGGCCTACCTGGCTACGAACTCTACATGAAACCATTCATACCCCAGAAGCCCACCGCGCCACCAACTCCGTCCCTCCTTGCAACGGACAAGCGGCCAC
Source organism: Ixodes persulcatus (assembly GCA_013358835.2). Taxonomy (NCBI): domain Eukaryota; kingdom Metazoa; phylum Arthropoda; class Arachnida; order Ixodida; family Ixodidae; genus Ixodes; species Ixodes persulcatus. Next base: position 147,804 of record JABSTQ010009775.1, read on the forward strand.
CTACATAGATCGCTCCCTGCCGGAAGCTGAGGACAGAAGATCGTGGCAGTCCGAACCCAACTTTGCATGCGCAAGTACGTGCTCGTCTCTGCCTACTACCACCCACAGCTACCTCGTGGAACGCGTCCAGACTGGGGCTGGATGTACCACCTATGCCAAATTTTTCCCAAAGGCATAATCATCATTGGCAGGTACTTCAACGCCCGACACCTGGCATGGGGATACGGCACAAGTAACCTCCGGGGAGAAGCTCTCTTCCACGAGGCGCAGACTTGCAAACTGCAGCTCCTCAATGACCCGGACCTTCCGACCAGGTTCCGACAGGGCAGGCGTCAGAATGACACCACGCATGACCTCACCTGGGCGTCTTGTCGCGCCACCCTGGACTAGACCCGATTCAACGACCGCATGGGCAGCGACCACCTGCCTATCTTTATCACGCTCAGCAATGCTCTGCGGCCCACCCCTTTTAAACGCACTTCCTAGGTTGTAAAATGGGATCGCTACCTGGAGTTACTGAATGATTGGGACCACCATGATACGCGGAACGACCCCAACACGACCAGATCGCCCGACTTAGTACTCGCACTGCTCAAGGCGGCAAAAGGCCAGGCCACCACACCACACAAACAGACCCTGACAAACCCCACCCAGAGCTCCACCTCCTCAATCTTTAGGAGTCCCGTCTCACGGCACTATGTCGATACCGCGAGCATGGCAAGACTCTCCGTCTACGCACCCGGCTTGACACCGCCACCGCGGAGGCAACAAAATACTGCCAGATATTGTAACAAGATCAATGGCACGACCAATTCAACGGCCGGATGCATCTTTTTTTACGGTCTGGAATTTCGTCAGGAGTTGGCAGGGGAAATCGAAACATCGAACTGCGGCGCAGACAGTGGTGCTACGCCAGCACAAATATGACGCCGAGATTGGACAGGAAACGGCTAACTTTTTTCCCACAATCCACGTCCCCGGACACGACTTTCTACTTACCCTAAGTTTCAGTAGACGGAGCCCATACATCCGACGCTCCGTTCACGCTGGCAGAACTGCAGGACGCACTCGATCACTCTCACACGAGGAGCGCGCCGGGTCCGGACGGAATGACGCACGCTGAGCTTCGCATTTTACCAACGGAGTACAAGCTCAAGATACTTGAATGGATGAAGGAGGTGTGGGAAACCAGGTCGGTTGCCGGCAACTAAAAAACGTCGCTTGTCATCCCCATCTCGAAGCCAGGCAAGCCAACCACGACGATCCGGAACCTCCGTCCTATCTCGCTGACCAGTAACATCTGCAAGCTGATGAAGCGGATGGTTGTTGCCAGGATACAATGTCACCTCGACAAGGAGGACCGCTTGTATCACTGCCAGGACCGGGTTCCGATCAGGCTTCAGCACCCAGGACAACTTTCTGATGCTCGATCATGACGTTCTGGCAGAACCCTCCTCAATACAACCCAAAACCATCGTCACCGTGAATGTGCAGAAAGCATTCGACTCGGAGCCGCAGTTAGTCGGTCATTAAGAGTGCCATGGGAATGGAAATCAACGGCCGTGCTCTCAGCTTTATCGGAAAATTTCTCAAAGATCGAAGGTTTCAGGTGAAGATCGAAAGCATAGTGTCGGACCCAAAACCATCAGCCACGTCGGAGTGCAGCAAGAGTCGGTGCTCTCACCAACATTTTTAATATGGTTATAGCTCGCCTCTCACCTGCGTCTCACCTCCATTCCGAATCTGCGTTTTGCCATCTATGCAGATGACATAACTCTCTGGTCCATGACCGGCAGCGTCGGGGAGCAAGAACATACCCTACAATGCGGCCTCGACGCTGTTCAGTCTTTTCTAGAAGACTTTGGTATAACCGCTTCTCCGGAGAAGTCTGAATACGTCGTGGTACTCTCTGGCCCCCAGCACATCGCCGTCGAGATTCGCTCCCTTTAAAACTTGACACTAAACAACACCACCATCAGGCGACAACGAACTGTGCGCATTCTCGGAATATTCATAGACCAGGACGGCACAGCCGGGACATGGCTATGAAGGGTCTATACACTCATGGAAATCTCAACAAGCTCGAGGATGTAGCTGAACAACTCATATCTGCACAGCTCACAGGCCATTAGATCGGGCGTCTACCATCGTCCGCACAAAAACCACCCACGTTGCCACCGTCACCCTGCGAAAGGCACGTCGACTGTACGTGCAGGACTTCCTGATCTACCGCACGGCCACCATCGGCGTCGAGTCCATCCGCACGAGAACCATCCCGGTCCCAAGCAAGGGTACCCGCCAGGATCGGCCCTGTCACTCAACTTGCTATCACACAATTTGCTATCTTTTTAAAAGTCCCCCTTTGATGTCACGCGGCGTGGTTTTCATGGCCGCCGCTCGCAGCTACAGATTGAGAAATACTATATTTTTTTCCTCTCGATTACGCGGCGAAATCGCAACATTTCGAAGGAAAGAGATGTTTTCTGTCCTTTGTGACAATATAAACAATATCAAAAGTAGAAGATGCAAATTCTTTCAACGTTAAAAACGTTGCACAGCTCCTTTAACGTGCCAATATTGAAGGAGACAATTTATCGGTCTCTTTATTTACTGTACAGCTTTTTTAATATGTGTTGAGAACGTTATTCAGAAACCTATGACATTACTTTTATAAAAAAAAAACGGCTTCGCAACACGGGTTTATTACGGGACCGTCAGTTGAAACTACCCTGTGCCTCTTTTTACACTTCGCCGCACCAATTATTATGAACAGGGAACACGTAGATGCAATTTATTTTTTTATCTCAAAAGCATTTTACAAAGTCGATCATGAGCTATTGCTCCACAAATTATCGTTAAACGGTTGTTGTTATGAACTACTTTTCTGGTTTAAAAGCTATTTGTCATGCACGGATCATGTTCTAAATTCTAGTGTCCGTTCTCAAATATTTTGTTCAACTTCAGGTGCTCCCCAGGGTTTTATTCTTAGGCCACTTCGGTTTCTTATACCTGTTAACGATAGAGCGTCATGTGTCAAGAAAGCTGAGCTCTTACTGTTTGCAAATGACATTAGGATGTTTATGCGCGTTGATACTCTTGATTGCAATGCTCTTAAGCATGACATGAATAACATACTGCAATGGTCTTTGGCGAATAATTTTCTCCTAAATCTTACCAAAACTAAGGTTTTCTCTACGAGCAGACGACAGTCCTGCATTTCACTTACTCTTTGGAAGGATCTCCAATTTATCGCGTGACTGTAATGAAATATCTCGGTGTGTGTCTTGATAGCACGTTGTCTTTCATTGCTCATCTGTATTTTATTGTTGGCCTTGCGATGAAAACTCTTGGTGTTATATCTGGTATAACTCAAATGTTCACATACCCTGCTTGAATGATTCGTTTTTTTTTTTTTGTGCGTTGGTTCGTTAGCCGCTTGAATATGCCTGAGTTGTTCGGAATTATCTAACACACACACAGTTTCTAAGCATTGAATCGGTGCAAACAAATAATGATACGCATTGTGTATGGCAGACACTTTCCGCGTCGCTTTTATTATGATTACGATATTCTTCTTAAAGGGTAACTGCAAAGAAAAAAAGTGTTTTTTTAAACAGCCTAATTGGGACAAGCGTGTCACAAAACAAATATTCCACGAAAACAAAAACATTTTTAGCAATATTTACGCCACAGGATGTAATTTAGTCGTATTCAGAACCTTTCCACATTTGAAACTCCCGCTCTTTCGACCCTTTTCTCTTGGATTGACTCTGCTGCGGAGTACGCAGTGTCTTGACTTCCGGCCGCGGATCGGGGAAGGGGGGAAGGTGCCGTCGATGTACGCTGGAAGCTAGAGCCGGTTTGCTTTCGTTGTATTTGTTTGGTCGGTGAAAATCTGGCAACAATGCACGTTCAACATGGCGCCGGTATTGTTTTGATTTGACGGGACGCGATAAGCTCCGGGGTTGGCGAGCGCATATGTAGCGAAGACGTGACCTGAGAAGTGCCCCTGTGATGCTCCCGGAAGACGGAAAGTATCATTCGTAATCGTCGTGTGTGCTTTGAAAGCGAAGGGAGCCACAGGGTTCACGAGTGCGCAACCACAAGCCAACGTTCACGACAGAGCTGCGTTGACTTCAGCGATCTCCTTCTGTATGGTCCGACACCTAGATGCGACAAAGAACTAAAACGTTCGTGGTATGTGGTGCGGGGCTTGGAAGTAGAGACCCACACTAACACGGAGCGCAAATTGGTTGTTCTGGGGTCGACGTTCAACGGGTTTAGTGACTTCAGTCCTGTCGTCGTCAACTGATCCAGTCCAGCTGATCCCAAGGTCAATTCATATGGGTCGCGAAAGTGGAGCAAAAAAGCGGCCCAAAACCAATCGTTAGCGTCATCACCCTGGAGGCCGCGCTACCGCAGCGCGACTGTGTTTTGCGCGGCGAAACACTAAGCTGATAAAATATTAAAGACACATTTTAGGTGTTTATTAGAGCTTACTTTAAATCAAAGTAATATTTATTTATAATAACTTAGTTTAAAAATGTTCAGTTGGGTAAATTGTTTAGTTAGAGTTTAATATGCATTATCTTGTGCACACTCGCTGCGACCTTTACAACGTCGCTATTACGGGTGTTTGCGCCGTCGGCCGAAGTTCGCAGTCCTGATACGCCTCGTGTTTGCATTGTTTGCGTTTGCCAGTGTGCCTGCATTTCTGTAGCACCCGTCAAACTTTCACTTTGCAATTGTTTAACGAGTCGTGGTCTTAAGTTTTCCCACGTATCTGAGTGCAGAACGGTTCGCACTGTTCAAGGCTTCGTTCGTCGGGTACGATGAGCCTGCCGCATGTAAAGAGACGCTGCTCGGTAGCGCGATGCCCAAGTGATGACTGCACCGCTGGCATCACACTTCATCGTTTTCCTGTGGACTCTGCAAGGTGAAACTTGTAGCAGATGTGTCCGCTGCCACTATGTGTGATGTCCTGATGTCCATTGTCCGGTGATGTCTGGTAAGCTCTTGACCTCTTCTATGGGCCCTCATGCATCTCATGCATGCTCATTTAGTAATAGGCACCCGTTTATGGATGTTTTTGGGCCCAGTCTTTGTTCCAAACTGCGCGAGACGAAACGAATCTCAGATATTAGTGGCAGATTTGTGTGGCCTCTGCTGAACGGTTGCGTGACCACAAAAACTTAATAAGAAACAATGACTGAACATTTCAGTTTTAACCAACTTTCATGTTATGGTGTAAATAACACTAAAACATCCTTTCTGCTTGAAACGTGGTTGCTGTCGTCCTTCTAACATGCTGGCGACAATCAGGTCTACTTGCTGTGGATGTGCTCGGGAATCTCGAAATGTAATCGTGTGCGTTGTGAACCTATCTAACCTCACGGACGCAGAGGTGTGCTCCGCGCTCATGCCGTTCGCTGGACCCACACGGGAGACCAGGTACAATGATGTCACCTGGTTATCGCTAACAATATTGTTTAATCTTGTTTCCTTCTTAAATGTTCACTGAAGGCATTTTGGCCTGTTCAGTTTAGCCAAGGGTATGTAAAGTAATACACTGCTTCACATTCAGGCGGAGGGTCTGGGTTCAGTTCTGCCGGAACACAAGCCTACAGAACAATACACCACAGCAGCTGCGGAAACGGGCGGTATGTTCCATGCACTTCAAGCCCTCTGCATTTCTTTATCGAGGAAGGCTGCGTCGTGATGCAATACCAGACTATTTGACCACTGAAGGTGAGCACGAAATCTTGTTTTCATTTTTACTGAGAACATAAGATTATTCAGAAGGTATTTCACATGCAGATACAAGGAACTGTTTCAATGTACATAACGTGTGTGCTTAACTTTACAAATGAACTTTGCATAGGTGCCGGAGATGTCGTCCAGAGCAGCAGCCCTGGCCAATTGATCAGCGAGGGCGAGCCCACACCGGCCGGCAGCAGTAGCATCGGTGTGCCCACATCATCACGGTGTCACACGCAAGGCACTACGTAAGAAGGTAAAAGCAATTGCAAATTGGCGGAGAAGTGTGGCAGGCTATGCTTCTAAATTTCAGACTGTCGCGTAGTAGCCATCCTTTCTATGATAGAGTGTGTTCCCAGTACTTATGCTTTCTTTGTAAACATGCAAAACATGTATGACAATGTTTTTAATCTAGCTTGTCACATGCCACAGGAAAATCTTGAAACAATGCAATGACTGATATTTTTGACAGATTTTGTGTTTGCCTCGTCATTGCTTTGCAGATGTGGGGAGCAGTCCCACGGTTGTGACCTGTAGCTCGAAGACTAGCCCTTCAACCAGAGTTCATGGTAAGTTTTGATAGTGTGCATTGTTTAGGACAGTTTTTGAAGATTTCTTTGTTGCTTAGTACATGACCGGCTATAGCTGGTTCAGCTTCTTGCAACCACTCTGTCACTTTGTTTTGTTTTTGTAGTGGATCACACATACGCTATGCATAAACATGGTCTTCCTTCTGAAGAAAAAAATGTGTGGGCGCCCGAACCTTCCCCTACCGATTATGATGCTTCGGTGACTTCGACTTCTGCAGTTTCTCACCAACGTAGGTATATGTCATGATTAGGGTTCAGAGTTTTCGGTTTAAACCGATAAAAACCGATAAAAGTACGCCGAATTCATTTTCTAAAAATCAGTTTTAACCGTTAAAGGTCACTTTGACCTTCCAGTCGTACCGCAGAGCCGTGGCGAAAAAGTGGAACGACAGTGTCTATCAAAACGTGTCCGAATGTATGGGATACACGGATGCCATCACGATGTTTTGGTTTAATGTGCGCATTATCGATCGGAACGTGAAGTCCGAAATGACCCATGACTTTGCCATGTACGAGCGTGTTTTCAAACTCGTTTTAAGGAAGACTGACTTGATGCAAGCTCTGCATGTTGTGCTGTGCTTCAAAACGTCGCACCGTGTCTCTTTTGGCGGTCACAATTGGTTGATTGGCGGATTTTGGCTCAGGCAGCGCTTCATCTCCTCAGCCTGCCAGTGTCCAGTGTTATCGTTGAGAGGGCATTCTCGAAGCTCAGGGTCATATTAACAGGAAAGAGTGCGGATCAACGAAGAGAACCTGGCGGGCTATGTTCGACAAATTTTTCGTTTCTCCTAGAAAGAAACGGAAGTGACGGCAGTGTCGAAATCGCGCCTGATTGACTAGAAGTTCAAATGTCGAAAGAGGGAACTTTCGTCATTTGAGCGTCTAACCAATCAGACGCGATATCGTCACTTCCGTCACTTCCGTTTTTTTTTTTTTAGAAGAAACTGATACATTTGTCGAACATAGCCCCCCTGGAAAAGTACATGTATGTGTACTTTTCGATCACGTAATCTTGATGTACAGAAGGTGAAGTTCTGTGTTTTTTGGGCATAGGCTTCATATCTGACTTGTTTGTACTTCTGTGTTTTTTTTTCTTGTTTGTTTTACATTTACACACATTTGCAAATAAAGTGTTCATTTCTTTTTCAATGTATCTGTGCCGTTACTCTTTCAGTGATTACAAATATCAGAGCTACAATGATAATCTAATCTGGTGCCGGTTGGCGTTCATTTTATATTCGCCGAAAAAAGCCGATAAACGTTTTTGGGCATAAATATACGCCGAAAAAAACCGAAATTTGAATTTTAAAATAAACACCGAAAAAAGAAACACCGTATTTCGAAAAAATAGAAACCGAAAACGCGGAACCCTAGTCATGATGCACAAAGCTTACTTGTACTTCCACATTCTCTACAGTGGAGGTGCATTGCTCCTTTCATTGTTTCTTGAAGCGTTCCATAAGTGCTTTTGCTTTCCCCTTGCAGGGACCTGTGCCACCCGTACCGAGGTCAAGGGGAAGATGGACGTGTTGAGGGCCAAACTTCCACAGCTTCGGAAGCACAACAAGAGACTCCAGCAATGGCTGCAGCAACGACGTCATATGCTGACTGTCACTGAAATAGTTGAAAATGTACGTAGCCTTGTGTCTCGAGCCGTTGCTGCCCTTGTGGAAGCTCAGCTGAATATGAGCAATGCAAGCAGGTTCGGCAGGCAGTTGTGAAGCCAGAACAAAGCCTTTGCCTTGGGCTTGTAATTTCACAGCCCTAAGGGTTACCGTTACTTTAGGCAATTGTTGAGGCTCCCATTCGTTAAGTCGTTGCACCTTTGGCATTAGCGTGTTCCCCAAGGGATGGGTTTTACCCAGAAGTTTCTGAACTTGTCAAGAAACGTGCAGCTTCTTTTCACCAGAAGACAAGCCATGTATCACTGTCTTTGACGAGATGCACGTCACAAAAGAGCTCTCGTACAATTCCTCTGTGGACAGGTTTGAAGGGCTTTAAGAAAGTAGCTCTGGATAAGGCCATAACCTCGCAAACAAACTCTTGTGTTTATGGTATAAAACATTCGCACGCCATAGAAGCAGCCACTTGGCTATTTTTTTTTGCTCATGGGGGAACACCTGCCTACATCTTGCGAGATCTCCGTTTCCAGTGCCGCAATTTGCTTGTGAAAGCCGGTATGGAGCCAGTAGCTGTCGTATGTGACCAAGGGAATCAAAAGTTGCTCTTTTGAATGGCCTTGTTACCCCTGAGAAGCCCTACATAACTGTGAAAGAGATGCCACTTTTTTTTATTTGATGTTTCGTATCTGCTGAATTGCTTGCGAAATATGTTCTTCAATTACAATTTTCAAGTTGGGGACGACATGTTAAAAAGCTCGTTCCTCAGGGAAGCCTACAAAAAAGAAAAACAGCTTAAAATCCGATTCATGCCCAGGCTCAATAAAAAGCATTTTAATTTGACTTTTGTCACCAAGATGTCAGTGAAGCTAGCAGCACAAATATTCAGTAATCACTGTGCTGCTGCAATGTTCGCCATGGTAACTTTTCAGCGACTGCCAGTTGAAGCTATCCACACAGCCCGGTTTATTGAAAGAGTGGGTCGCCTTTTCGATAGCTTGAACAGCTCACAGAAACGCGGGAAGAGTGCATATCTGTCTGCAATGCACGAAGGCTCTGTTAACAAAGAGTTTCTGAGGGAATGCCTTCTCATGTCCGAAAGCCTTAACGTCCTTGGGTGCCCACGGCAGCCTGCTTGCATTCGCGGTTTCTGCTTGAGCATTCGGTCTCTGACGCTGATTTGTGAGCACCTGACATCTAAGTATGGTTTCAGATACCTTCTGACTCGCCATCTCAACCACGATGCACTTGAAAGCACATTCTCCGTAATACGGTCGAGGTCTGGTGCGAACACCAATTCCCCTTGACGGCAGTTTCAGGCTGCCTTTAGGCATTTCCTAGTTAGCAACTTGTTTAAACTGTCCGACAAGAGCAACTGCGAAGAGGACATGGCAACTCTTTTAGCGGCTCTCCCTGTTGGTCTCTCAGTTCCCTCACCTTCACTTAGTCTAGGAAGTTCTCTTTCACAATGTGCAGCTGACCTCACACCCTGTAGTTATCCCTCTTTATTATCACTTAACAACATGGTTTACTTTGCTGGATGGCTGGTAACAAGGTTTGCTACGTTCCATTCATGTCAAAACGTGCCTCAGCAGTGTAAATTGCAAATCAAGAATGCCACTTTTTCTGATAAGAGCCAAGTGCTGTTGTATTTAAGTGTGAAGGGAACGGCTGAAGGAGACTTTGGAAGCCTCTCAGTACCTTCACCTTGCTTTGTTTTTTTTCGTTCAAGCTTGTGAGAAGGTTTTTGTGGCGTCAGTTGACAGTCTGGTTTTAAAAGAAGGCGTTGGGACGGCGTTGTGCATCACTCTTCATGAGAAGGTCGAAAAGCTGCTGACTCTCTGCTGTGAGGATGTCTATAATGATTTATTTGCTTTGTTTGCAAGGGTGCGACTTCATTCGTTTGCCCGTAAAAAGAATACTGAGCTCCTTGATGCAGCTGTGAGACGAAAAACTAAGCAACAAGTCCAGGGGCTGTGCAGATGAGACAACATTTGCGTTATGCCCACAGGAATTGCCTTTAGTTTGTCTTATATGTTTCATTGAATGCTCACGCTAGCATACGTGATTGTGCGAGTACATTCCTCTAAATTATCACATGCCCTGCCGAAACTGTCTACAGCGATGACCAAATGAATATAGCATACTTTAAATGAAGTGTAAAAGTCCGTTTCGCATGTTCAGACACTGCAATTAACGTATAGGTTCAGCTAGATGAACTTGAGTTTTCCGTGGATTAATATCAAAATTTCAGTGTCGTAGCATGCAAAACTGATTTTTTTAATTTTATTTAAGATATGCGATTCATTAGACCCTCGCTGTATAGTGCTAGATGGTGTCGCCCACTCGAATGATTGGACAGGGTGTCTACCAGATCACTTATTTCAAATTCCCAAATTTTCCCAAGGTTTTCCTGACTATTTCAATAAAATGTTGACCGTTACTTCGGTTCAGGGAGTACTTAGTGGCCTGCGCTGCCCAGTGACGTGTCGGGAAACGTTATTCAGTGCAGAGGCACCAACGTGCAATCATCGGGCTTCGTTGCACGCTGCCGTTGCACATCCACTTATCATCCTTACTTACTTGGAACTTTTTTTATGGTTTCCTTGATATTACCCTGTCCTTTCAATATAATCTGAATTACTTGAGAATTCCAGGTTTTCCAGGTTGGTAGACACCCTACACACACTGTGCAACCCTGTGCATGATATAAGAGTGTGTGAGAGCAAGCGTTGGTTTCGATGTGTACCTGTGCAGTGTGACGACTTGAAATATAAACCTGGATTAATGTTTGTTTGTCTGATGTGTACAAAAGCAGATCAAACTGCGATGAAAGGCAAATCGGTGACTCAGTATACAGTGCTAACAATATGCAACAGAGCAAATTCATAACCTTTTTCTAATGTTTTTTTTTTCTGTTAATTTGTGGCTGTTTCTTGCGTACTAGCGCTCACATAGACAGTCAAGATGTGGAGCACAATATGTTTGTGGCGAGCGCATGTACTATAACGAAAGGTTTCAATTTTTACTCTCTTGAAGCATTAATTCATGTGTACATTCAAATGCAAAACACATGCATGACCACGCACTTCCACCTGTGATTGATATGGTTAAATCTCGTTACAAGTTCTCAACGTGAACGGTGCGAGATAAATGCGTAAACGTGCCTCCTGTTGAGAGTATTAAGCAAGGTTATTAAGTGCGTGCATAGAGTTGTCCAAACCTCCTTTCACTATGTTTTCAACACCATATCTCTATCTTTAAGTGTCCTATGGTGGTGTTCTAAGTTTGTATATAATAAACTGTGTAAACAAAGCTTGTGCCGTTTTGTCTTTCTTGGCAAACAAGCCATAGTTACAATAATAAGTATGCCTTCATAGCCATGCTGTAATACCCTGCTTAGTTGAAAAGGATAGTAACTTATTGGTGGTTCCCAGAACTGATAAAGAAACAGGTTCTTTTGCAAGAGAGATTACATGGGAGTGGTTGGTACAAACAAGGCTATGACGCGTGAAGCAAGGTATGAAGGACGGTACTTGCGCAGGCATGTAGAACATCTAAAAAAAACATTTCAATTTCGCGCCACCGGCAAAAATTATTTAAATTTCGTGCCAAAACAATTGTGACGTCACAATCATAAGGAAATTGCGTCATTTCGTGTTTCTTTTTAATAAGGCGTCACTTCCTGCACGTCACAGGCGAGCATGACTAATGACAATGCCGCGCATCTCACAGATGGCGCTGCGCCCCATGAGCCGCCATTTTTGCGCCTATGGGCTTCTATGGAAGCTTCGCTACCATCTATACATATACCTTGCTGATCCGATAAGACGCCGCGAGCTGTGGCAGCGAGCGTTTTTAAAAGTAATTCTTCCTTCGTTTCGTTTTAAAATACGGAAGATTCCCGACGCATACCGTGAGTAAAAAGCTGCGGCGCGTTTTCAACAAAATTACGTCGTTTTAATTGAACAATGGACCCTGGATTGTTGTCCTATATCTGCCGTTTTTATGCTTCGCGTTGTTAGACTGCGTTTGCACAGCGACGTGTTTGCACAACGACGCACACCGCTTGAGTAGATGATTCAGTCCTCCAAACGACCGGTTATACAACATTTCAGGGAAACTTAAGTCACCACCGATATTTTTCATCATGCGGTGTGAATAAATTAGGGCAAGGTTTCCTAAATGCCCACAGATGCATTTCGTGAGACCATTTTTTACGTAGTGAGCATAGTGCTTTTTCTTTATTTTGGGAAGGGGCGTTGGTGCATTTATTATGGCACAACCTCTTGAGAGTTCAGAAATTGCGGAGGGCGACCAAGCTTTATGAACTTTGTCTCTTTCCTCTCTGGCACTGCCCCAAGTTGCAGTTTCAGTTGGCATACCTACTAGCAGGTACAAACTTCTCTAAAGCAGGTAAAAGACTGGTAAGACAGATCGGTGCGGACTCCGTGTTTCGCAAGATGACTGGGGAAGTTCTTTTGCGAGGTATGCGGAATATGCAAACAATTTTGTTATGCCCGTCGTTTGCGTCTCTCCAGCAAAACGAATAAGATGATCAACAAAGGCGTAATCACAAGCCAAGATTTACGATAGCAGTACACATTCAATTCAAACAACTTTCAGTAAAATGGTTCGGAAGCCAAAAAAAATTTGTCTAAAGCAGAATTTGGACGTCCGAAGGCTTCTGCGGACAGCTGTTATGTAATAACCTTATTATTATTTAGCGTTACTTTACTTATTTTGTATAAAACAACAATAACCTGGCTGGCCAGGTCTTTTACGTAACAGCTGTGTCTCAGTCGCGGACGTTCGGTGCACCCGGTGTGAATCTCGAAGGCCTCCGGAGCGAAATGAAGAGAACATACCTTGACTCGTTTGTCGCTACGCGAACGACCAATCGCCTGCAGTCAAATAGCATTCAGCTTGCGATCTTTCGGGGCGACATGGCTGCTGGAAGACCCGCTGTCGCGATCACTCATCTCGCAGCACTTTACAGAGCAACGGCGCCGCTTACAGAATGACATCTCCAAAAAGTCAACATTTGCACGCGCAAGCAAAAAAAAAAAAAAAAAAGCACGTTAGGAAAGCAAAGCGGAAAACGAAAGTAGCAAACCGCACTATGAAAGCCAAAACCCCGCGTCGCTTCCTATCACTAACACTAGCGACAGCTGCTAAACACACATTACTTCACTTCAGGAAGTCTCACTCAAGCACCTGGGTCAACACAAAACACTGATCACTTCGGCGAAACGACTAGTCGAGGTAGTCGAGGTAGGCGAGACAGGCGGGAGCAGAGACTTCGGCGGCCATGAAAGAATGGCGAAGCTCTTGTTTGTTATGGTATGAATCCATACGGAAGTGCCCGTCTTGTAGACCTTTTGTAAAAAAACAATAATTAACTCTCACTACATAGGTTTTGTTTAAACGTGAAAATATGCCGCTCAAAAGGAAAAACAACTGTGATGATGTGACTTTAGTCTACCAAAGAAGAAGGGTGTGCCAATCCATGGATCCGCTCGGAGGGACAAGGGAAGACGACGAAGAAGAGAAGAGATGGGTAGTGCGTAGCACGGAGAGGGTGCGAAGGACTGGCCGGGAGAACGTGCTGGGTCGGAACGACACCATCGACCAGGGCAGTCAGCGGCTCGCTCCTACTGCCTGACCAGCAGCCAGTTCCAGCGAGGGCAGCGCATAGAAATCTACGCTGCCCGGCTTCCTACTGCACGAGCACTGGGTGCGGTGACTCTTGGGGCATCGACGGAAGCCAACCGCTCCCGCTCCTGACTGCCAGCTACAACCGGAGCCCGACAAGGACAGCTCCAGACACAAGACCCGCTGCCGCGCATGGTTGTACAAAGACATGGTGACTGTCACTTTCCCCTTTCTTTCATTTCTTTAACTAAGTTTTCTTTTTTTTTTTTGTTTAGTATAAGCATATGAACACTTGGTTGTTTTTTGTAAACACATGTTTTAAGAAAAACGAAGGACATTGTATCTTGTCAATTATATTTCACCCTAAAGAACCTTGCTACAACAACGTATAACAAAGGTTTAACAACCAAGATCTAAGCTGTCAATCAAACTCTTAGCCAATGAGAAGTATAGCAGCCAATTTGGGCTAAACGTCACGGAACACCAACTTCGTGGCGCGCGATTTAAAACGGACAAAATAGCCGCAAACTAAAATCAGTCTCACGCAATAAATATTGCTGTAAAATTAGTTTCTCACGGAAAAATTGTTTTGTGACATGCTTGTCCAAATTAGGCAGTTTAAAAAACTTCCTTTTCTTTGCAGTTACCCTTTACTAGGGTTTTACTTAGGCCTTTCTCAAATAGATTATTCAAACGTGATTTTCTTTCTTTTTTTTTTTTTTTGCTCAGGGTGACCGGTAAAGGATTAGATTGATTCTAACCTACTTCTGAGTTCTTTCGATATTCATGTTTCTTGTCATGTTACCAGAAATTTCACTTTATTTTACGTTCAATTCATGACCAAGCGCTCAGCACCCGTCCGGTATGCAAATTCACTTTAATAGAATCGCTTCCTCTATAATTCGTTCACCATTAAAGGGGTACGAAAACGAAACGTTTTCAATTATATTTTTATGTTTAGATGTGGTCTATGTTGTGCCGGCCGCCCATAAACACTAGCTAAAACTAGTGTTTCTGGGCTGCAGCCAGAGAAGTGAAGAAAACTAATTTTAAAACGAATGAACAAATTATAAAATTGCGTCTGGCGGCGGTATGTTAAATGAGGGGTATTCACACGAGGGTGAAATCCCAAGGATTTCTCCACGGCACGTGCACCCTGCGACAAAAACGTCAGGCTTTGCGATGTGCAAAAGCCTCGCGTTTTCTTCTCGTGATGCGCGCGTGCCGGGGAGAAATCCCCGGGATTTCTCCTTCGTGTGGATACCCTATCCACACGAAGGGGAACTCCGCGGACGAATGTCGTGACGTCAACAACTCGGGAAACTCCGTCCTCGGCTCCGACGCGTGCACCTGCGGAGCTTTCGTGCTGACAGCACGAAGCCTCCGCGCCTCCGCCATGGGGCAGAACGGCGCCGCGAGGCGTCAAAAAGGGATGACGTATGTCTCACGTGATGCGCGCTCCGTGGAGGAAAGTGGCGGATTTCTCCCTCGTGTGGATACCCCATAATGGGGTATCCACACGAAGGAGAAATCCGTCACTTTCCTCCGCGGAGCGCGCAACACGTAAGACATACGTCATCCCTTTTTGAGGCCTCGCGGCGCCGTGCTCCTCCGTGGCGGAGTCGCGGAGGCTTCGTGCTGTCAGCACGAAAGCTCCGCAGGTGCACGCGGCGGAGCCGGGGATGGAGTTTCGCGGGTTGTTGACGTCACGAGATCCGTCCGCGGAGTTCTCCTTCGTGTGGATACCCCTTAAGAAGCAACGCCAGTTCGCGGCAGCATGTCTCTCTCGTGGAGTCCTCAATGTGACTTGGCGGAGAACGCTCATAAGCTGAGAGAGCAGCCAAAGCTAGAAGCGCGAGCTAGCCCGCGCTCTTGGCTTGGAGACATATGTTTCTAGCGTGGGAGGTCCATCGTTCTGCGGAACAATGCTTCAAAGCAGCGACCTCAAGCTCTCGTGGTTGTGGCATTGGCTGCAGTTTCAGTTCCACTGTGCTTCTGCAACGTGTATTCCACACCATCGAGATCGCCGTTCTCTGTAGACGTTTGGTAGGAGCTTGATCTGGGGATGAGGGGACCTCTCTCAGGCCAAAAATACGCCATTGCTTGGCACTGATGGTTATTTCTACTTACTGGTTCCCTCGAGCAGCTACTACTGCGGTGTGAAACTAACATGGTGAAGCGAATGCTCGTGGCACATAAAATATCGACATGGCCGCATATGATGTTACGGGCAAGATATACGTATAGGCCAGAGTGCGTACAGTCCTCGGATATTACTGCCCATTACCCCTTTACTTCTTCTATTCCTCTCTCCCCTGCCCAAACGAGTCTTTCCCCCGTGATGGGCGGATAACATTTACGCAAGGGCATTTCCCCCTCTTTTCGATCTCATCATTACAACAACAACAACAGTCAGCGTTCAGTCATCTATAACCTGCCATGTAAGGCCCATATCGGCAGAAGCGCCACTCCATTTCTTCGCTGGGGCTATAGCTGGCATTCTATATCCTTGTTTCGGTATTCATCGTAATGGAAGCAGCAGTTGTAGGCATTTTCCACGAGTAAAGTTAGAAAGAACTCTGTTTAGTCGCTGGCACCGTTTATCTTGGTCTACTTCGCTACGAATTGACCACATATTGACTTGGTGCAAATCTAGTGTCACGTGCGCTGGGTAGTTGTTCTATCTTAGCTTGGAGTGCAGCGAAAGCTAGGTGCGCAAGGTCACAGCTTTGAGGGGTGCTGATCTTGTTTGGTAGCACGGACACCGAAAGCAGCAAAAGAAGCTACGAGTTTGGACTCGCGGTTTGCCCTTCGGTCTACGGGAACCATGGGATTTAGGGCCAGGTCCGCGGACATACCACGGAACTGCAGATTCGTCCGTGATTACGTCAAGGCCAAGTGATAAGCACACTCTTCTGGTCCGCGGACCTGGTTTCCTTAATTTGTCCACCGTGTGAATAAATGCAATTTTCTCGAGCCTCAATGAAAAAAAGGAGCTGCAAAATTAGGGAGATCCAGGAAGAAAGTCTTATTTTCAGGGTTTCCATATCTGTCAAAAACCCCAGTATGCCCATTTGCTATCTGGATTAGAGAACTGTAAATCTATCTGTATTCTACCTGGTTTTCAGGTCTCCAGGAATTATTTTAGATCCGGCTGCGAGTTGAGAGGTGAACGCTGCTCGCTTTCTTTTCTTCTAAAAATTTAAGCAACTGCCATTGTGTTAATAAAACGCACATATAGTAGGTCATGACCGTCACGCGATAATTTTAGGCAAAATATGTCTAAAAAACACTACAACTGTAACACAATCACGTCAATGTAGTTTTCTTTGTGACACTTTTATTTTTGTGCAGAAGTTTTGACAGGCAAGATTACTTTGCATAAATTCAGACTATTCTAAAAAATGTCTGCTGCTTCACATTCCTCTAGACCATGGCGGCAGCTAATCACGCCGAAAATTACAATGCGGAGGAATGACTAAACTCGGAGTACGATTAGATATGAGAAAGGTGGCGTCTCCATTGGAAGTGAGCAACTGCCACGACATGCTCATTTCTTTTTCTGGCCATCACTTTCTTTTTGTCTCGACGTATTCTACGCCAATCGATAGGATCCTTTTACTGTTTACTACTATTGGCTGCTTTCGCAATCAGCAGGAAAGCAAACTTAGTCATTCTTTGGGGGGTGTGGATGGGGTTTACACAGTAGGTCAGTGGCACACCAAAAAGAAGAGAAAAGGTTCAGTTCAGCAAGCCCAACGCTGACTCATGTAAAGTCTTTGTTTACGCCGTTTGAAGGGTCCAGGGTTCTTAAACAAAACTTGTATGTTGCGGCGTCGGGGCTTCACACACAAGACACTTATGGCGCGTTCACACTGGAAGCGGATCCGCGAACGCGAAGCGGATCCGCGCGTTCTCAACCGCAAAGCGGCTAGGATCGAGCGGTCGGAGCGCGTTTTTGCCAACCGCTTCGGGACCGATTTCTCCCAACCGCTTTCACAAACCGCAAAGCGGCAACCAATCACAACACGACGCTTACGTGACGTCAGTGACTTTCGATACAAGATGGCACCTGTCGCTGGTGAGGCGTCCAAGGGGCTGTAGGCCTAGCGTAACAGCAGACAAATCAACGGAGAAACGCGGAGTTCACGTCCGTCACTTGAATCCGCCGTGAAAAGAATTCACTCGTAATTTTAACGGGCTTCGTAACAGTGATTTGGTTCGGGTGAGAGTTTGTTTATTATTCCGGGTGTCACAGCCCGAAGCTCGCTGCCTTGTTAGACTCTGCCCGTAGAACGTCCGAGCGCACCCCTGATCGACCGAAATGTCAGCTTTTGTACCCACTAAGATAGTCGCGTGAACTGTTGAAAGCTTTCGACACCGTGCATGAACACCACGAAGGCCGATAGAGACGTCGTGAGCCTGATTGCGTAGCCAACGCACTACAGCGGAGCGGGCAGAGTACCTGCGCTTGCTCGACCTGTAACGTTTACTGCTAACAAAAGAAATAAAGAGAACCTACTCAAGGAATAAAGTGTACGTACCAGACAATGCAGAGGTAATCCATACGGCGTTTATTTGAGCTCAATGTCAAACAAATAGTAGACTCGATCGACGCGCGAGTGACGAGAGGAGAGTCCGCCACCAACGAAGCCACGACCGGCTAGCACCGAACACATTCCCCCGCACCACGGTCCACCCCACCTCTCACAACTTCGAAAATGATAAGAGCGAACGAAGGGGGAAAACTGGCCCTCTATCCCGAAAACGAGGTCAGCTATTCATGCGGGAAGGGTCCACTTCGAAGAAAAGGTCGGGGGCATCCTGCTCTGAGTCAGCAAGGCGCGCCTAGCTGGGCTTTGCTTGTGAGCGAAGTCGAGGGAATCACAGGCGAGTTTGGCGGGTTCATGGCTTCATGCTTCTCTTTTCGCTGCCTGAACTCGTGATGCGTGCGAACGTCCCGGAGAAAAATCTTCAGAGTGCCAAAATAGCAAAATTTTGGCTTTGGATTGTCGATTAAAGTGGATTGTGGATTGTAAAACAGGGTTGCCAAACGCAAGTCTCAAAAGATCACGCGTGATCGCCGAGAAACCGCCAACCGCCTCTCGGTGTGTCTGAACGGGGTCTCTCGTGAACCGCATCCGCAACCGCTTCGCGAACGCGGATCCGCTTCCAGTGTGAATGCGCTATTAAATACGCCGAAGCCACTTCAAGCAGAAGGATGAGTACCGCTGCGCCGAGTCCCACAGACCAGATGAGAAAGAAGGGCACGAGGTCGTTCAGTGTCAAAACATCCGGCTCTGTAGAGACGCCGACACTATAGGATTGGTACTTGACCTTGAATTCTTGAAGAGCTTCCGCCCTGCTGAACAGGCCACACTCCTGGGCTTGGCCAACGGTCTGCGCAAAAGCTTCCCTAAATTGCCACGCATACATTATCTCGGGTCCGGCAACCTCCCTAAGGACGGGTTCCCCCATTGAGACGTAGTCGAACTTGCGGAGTTCTTTATGGATGGTACTGGTGTGTTGACCCGTGAACTCGTACGTAATGGGAAAATACCTCTTGTCTGGAATTATATGGTGCTTCCTTATTCTAAGATATTCGACCTTGACAATTCTGGCGGAGTCTTTTGTCGAAGTATTATAGCACAAATCCTTGAATTCAAAAAATTGCCGGACACATCTTTGTTGATAGACGCTACTTCTGTTCGGGAATGTGGGATGGTCGGCTTCAAGAGGTACGTCCCTCAGAAGTGCCGTCAGTGAACCTTTGTATCCCGTTGCAAGAACAAGACCCATGACACTCCAGAAAGCTATAAGAAGCTTCGTAGAAAACTGTCTCCGTTTGTTGTAGGAGAGTTGATCGCTCTGCTGCAGCAATGAGGCGACCAATGCAAGCACCGCGGTGTGAGCACTAAAAATTGTTTTCTTGTTGGCCCAAAGCGCAAGAAATATAGTGAATGCACTCAACAACATCCCGCATAGCAGAGCTGTCCAAACATGGGAGGAGAAGGGAAGGATAAGCACGACCTCCTTTGGCAGGGGGTATCTTCTCTTCGCAAAAGCCGTACACCCGGTTGAAAGGTAAAATCGCGGTCGTACCTTCATTGGAACACGCAGGTTGAATGGGGACAATGTTCCACGAAAGAGATTGACTTCATTTGCAATAGGGGTGTAACTGTCGTTGAAATATATTCCCGTATAAGTAAATTCAGTATAGTTTTTCTGGAGTAAACTGGCGTTCTTGTGATCTAAGACATCCAGGAGTATGGCGTGTGTGGGATGCCCGCACATTTGCGGGTAAATGCAATTTATCGTCAATCGTGCCCCATCCAAAGGAAGTTGCTCTAAGAGACGAGGCTTCCAGCTTGCGGCAAAAGGACCTTCCCTGCATGACAGGCATTCCACTTGGCTGTCCTTCGTTAGCAGAATTCTACTATCATTTCGGAGTATATTGTAAACACCTCGGTGTTGGACATAGGTGTAGTTGGGATCTCGAAAAATTCCCGGATCTTTCACTGAGATAACTTCAGCGCGGACGTCATCAGAGAGTAAAGCGATCGTGTTTTTGTACGGGTGACGTATTATAAATCGTGACATATCATAGCGTTCGCACCATATCAGTAGAAGGCTAAGGGCCTGGATCGAAATACGGTGGCAATACCCCTTCGCATCGCAGAATCCATGTTTTGTAGAGATTCGCGACGCAATGGGCAACCGCTTTAGAAAGCGTCGAACATGAAGACCGTTTTCTTTGAGACATTGAGGTGACAAAAGAATCTCCAGTTTTCCGCCTGTCGCCAACGTCATGAATCGTGCGAAGACCGGGTCTTGCAGAACGTCCGTCCAGCGTCTTACCTGCTTGGCTGAGTTCAGGGTGCTTGCGAAGATAATAACGGCAAGGACGATAACAAACTTCATGATGAGTTTATCCGGAGGTTTCGTAAAGTCCTCTTACAGCACGGCGAGAGGTCAACCCAGTTATACCTCGATGCGGCTGCTTCTTGTCTGATTGAAAATTGGCTTTACTGCAAAGGCGTTTTATCACGCCAATTCGTGCTCGAAGCCAGTTTATGAAAAGCCCTTAAGTGCCCTGACATTACCAGATTGCTTTTAAGGCATAAAGGAACATTTCAGCACTGTAGAACGGTTAAGTGCCTCTTTCGCCCATTTGGAAACTGTCAAGATCGTGTTCGCGTGCTGTCTTGCAATATTTGTTGGTTGCTATGGGGGTCTCCCGCTCTGTGTTGCTTTGGTTACGTCTAAAGAAAAGTATCGACGTGTTCTTCTCTTAGATAGCGTCGACACAACACCACTTTAAACTTCAAGCATATAAAGTTGGGCACTTTTTTTCGAGGACACGATGTGTGTTTTCCTTCTTGCATGTAAACGCAGAAGAATACAACGACGTAATAAAATAGCAAACGTCATCTTTCGTTCTTATTTTTTTATTTATGTGCTTAACATTTTTATATATGTTCACCTAACGGTTTACGACTTTTTTTACAAGATTTGATTGGAAGAAATTTCTTAAGATGCAATTATATCATAAAAGGGTAATGATGGGCTCTATGAGAAATATATTAAAGGGTTCGGGACTTAGTTCAGTAAGGGGCGCACGAATCAAAAACTTTGGGACACAAGTCCCCACGCAGTAATTATACACATTCCCTAAATATCGGGAAAAAAATTAGGACTAACGCAATATACAGGGTGAAACAAGGAGACGGCAGGCTCTTTAAATCGACCGGAAAATTCGGTTTCTTAGCCTATCGCGCTACGACTTTGTGCAGCGTTGCCCACAGATGGTGCATTTGTTTTTGTAAACTTTGCGAAGAACGAACTTATCTGAGGAAAAAGTAAAGAAAGAAAAAGGCTTAGCTCGTATGGAAACGCAGCGACGCGAGTCAGAAGAATTAATAGTGGATCTTTTGACTCGCCAGACACGAGTCAAAAGATCCAATATGGGTCAAGAGGTCCAACGAGCCAAGAGATCCAACGAGTTGAAAGATACACGGCGAGTCAAAAGGTCCAACGATTCAAAAGGTCCAACGAGTCAGAAGGTCCAATAATGGATCTTTTGACGCGTTAGATCTCTTGACTCGGCAGACACGAGTCAAGAGATCCATTGTGGTCAATAGCTCCAATTACTCGAGAACTGCTGCTTCATCATTGCAAAGGAGTCACGGAAAGCCCTTCAGCAACCCTCCCCTAGTCGCGGGGAGGCGTTGTACAATAAAGATCAGTAAACAATTTTTGACTAGGTGCCCTAGTTCTTGTTTAAAAAGAAAAGGTGAAACAGATTTAAGTTTGATGCGCCCACAAGATCAGTGGATGCGCCACTCAACTTCGCACCGTTTTCCGGTTTGCGGCCGAAACCGGAGACATCCGGTTTCGTGTCGCTGGCTTAGGGAAGTGGGGAGGGAGCGCTTTTCTTCGCTTCGGGTAGATGGCGCCTCTAAAACTTTGCGTAATGAAAGTCAAGAATATCAGGCCTTTGACGCGTCTGTTCACGATTTCACGACAACATTAAAAAAAATATTAGCCGCAAATCGAGAAGATACTACTGAGCGTGCTAACTCAATACACTTTCAACCAGTTCACGTCAGGCGCGTAGTTCTCTTGGCCGACACAAGAGGCTGCAGGTCGAAAAATAGTCCCCTTTTCTCTTCGCAAATTCTCCGGACACTCGCGACATTTTAAAAACTCAAGGCGTGTTTTTTAGGGGCGAAGCTCCTGAGGGGCTATACTTCGTACACCTTAGTATGGACTATTGTTAGCCGCGCGTGCTAAAAGCGCGAGCTAGTTGCTTCGAACGAAGCCTCGGAGGCTGCATGAGCGCTCGTGCAGCGTGTGCTCCAGTCAAGGCAGTCAAGGTTAGCCGCTCGCGCTAGCACAGCATTCGCGGTTAGAACATGCTAAGGTGAGACGAAGTACAGTGATGTCTCGTTAATATGGACGCCTCCGTTCCCCAAAAAATCGTCCATAATGCGAGTTGTCCATATTAACGAGACAAAAATGCATGTATTTTCCCAGTTTGTCCCCGAAACTGGTGTCCATATAGCGGGGTATCCATATTAACGGGGTCCATATTAACGAGACATGACTGTATAGCCATGTCCGTAGGTGTCCGTAGCTCCGGCGTCCGGTGCTCGTGCTCCTGCTCGTGAGCTCGCGTGCTCAGGAGCACGTGAGCACGTGCTCACGTGCTCGTGTAGGGCAAAAAAAAAGATGAAAAAAATTTAAAAAGCTAAAAAATAAATAAAAAAAATATTTAAAACAAAGTCTGTTTGCGCAGTCGACAGGATTCGAACCTGTGCGGGGAGACCCCAATGGATTTCTAGTCCATCGCCTTAACCATTCGGCCACGACTGCGGGACGAGTAGGGGGCTCTGAGATGTGCTAGTAACTCAAGAGCTGTGGATGTCATGGATGAAACGTTGCATGTAGCCGCTTAACGTCTATACAGTGGAGGGCGCTGCGGTCAAATGCGTATATAATCGCGTTAAACTTTGCATGCATTGGCTCAAAGTTTATAGACGAGTGGGCGCTGCGGTCAAATGCTCAATTGCGTATATAACCATGTTCCATACCACACATTCTCTTTCTGAGATGGATGAAAACGAACGAAAGGCTCGGCATGCTGCGGCTCAGCGTCTACGCAGACAAGCACCACCAGAGCTTCGCCCCAATCAACATCATTCACAACGTGGAGATGCGGTCAATTTTCTGACTGGTTGGACGTCTTGACTACCTGCCCGATCACCGGGAAAGGGGAGGAAGGGCTTTGAAGAAGGGCAGGGAAGAAAGAAAAGCAAAACTACGATGAATGACGACTTTCGGGTGGCAAGTTGGGGCGTGAAGGATACCACCCCACTGCACTGCAGCGGGGTGGGATTCCGCAACTAATGACAAAGCAACAATAAACAGGGAGATGAGAGAAGAGGATACAGTGGCCTCGGGGACGATATGTTTCGGGATCCTGAATGACTGGCTGTGTCAGGGCGTTGTGCATTTTTCATTTAAATAGGCTGGTGACCAGCGCCATTTATTCGTGCGGTATGCTTGACTAACTCAGGAATTTCCCGAGAGTTGTGCACGCTGCACGGTCGCAGGGACGTAGGTTGCTTCTCTAATTTAGAAATCAACGAACTGTTAATCGGTGACTGAATTACTAGGCACGTATAGACCAACTCAACTTGCTGACGTCATACGACCGTGGTGGCGCTGCTGTCGGTACTGC
Source organism: Ixodes persulcatus (assembly GCA_013358835.2). Lineage (NCBI taxonomy): Eukaryota > Metazoa > Arthropoda > Arachnida > Ixodida > Ixodidae > Ixodes > Ixodes persulcatus. Next base: position 171,668 of record JABSTQ010009775.1, read on the forward strand.
GCATGCGCTAACGCTTCATTCCTCCCAAATTTGGCTTCTGCGCATGCGCAGTGCCCACACCTGTTGTGGGCAAAGCGGGCTTGTTTGTAAACAGTGTGTTGGTTTATAGACCAACACACGGTGCTGACGTCCCGCCCGGTGGTGCTGCTATTGGCATTGCGCACGAGCAAACGGTCCACTTGACGCGCTCTCTACGCACGTGCAGTACCCACACCTCGTGCGGAAACTGCGCCTTTCCCCACACCTCGTGAAGGCTTATATGGAAACAGTGCATTGGTCTATACGCAGCAAGAGCTCAACAGGGAGGAAGGGTTATGGGAATCATTTGGACAGCATAACGTCTAGCAGCCATCCAGAGGGTGAACATGTCGCAGTATCTTACCGGTCAGTGCAGCATGACTGCTGACTGGCACCACGCTGTACGGAGAACCAGCATCGGCGTGCGTTCGTGTAATCACTACTGCGTGGTGCACCCAATGACCCCAGGCTATAATCCGTTTCACCTAAAGATTGACCGCAGCCTATTCTAGAAACCAAGAGCGTCACGGGACATCTCGCTCCGCGCGACGCCTTGAACACCTTTGTGTTCAAGGCATTTTAGAGTAGGGGAAGAACCTTAGTACCCCTTGTCTTGCTGTGCATGGTCACGCTTCACTGGGTCGTGTCCAGGTTGACCAGCATTGATCAAAAGCCATGCACGTGTTATTCGTCTTTCGATGTATCGCGATAGTACGTATATATATATATTTTTTTTTCCCCCAGTTATACCCACGCGCCACTATGCCCGTTATATATATATATATATATATATATATATATATATATATATATATATATATATATATATATATATATATATATATATATATATATATATATATATATACAGTTTTTTTGTTTGCATAAACACGTAAGTCATATATCACTTCTGCTTTTAATGTACGGCACCTGGTCAATTTTGTCCGTGCAAAATGAATTATTTTATTCGCACGTAATAAAGCCGAGGAAAAAACAGCATTGTACCTTCCATTTTTTCGCGACATATTTGGAACCTTGCAACCCATGATCCATTACTGCAACCGCTTATCAAATGCTAACTTAAATTTCGATATATCGTACACCGAACCTGAAAGTTTATTAGAAAGGAAAAGTTTACCATAATATCAACCCGCCTTTAAAAAAATATAGATATTTATATATATATATATATATATATATATATATATATATATATATATATATATATATAGTTTTTTTTAATTATTATTTTAAATTATTTTTCGTCATATTGCCTTCCCATTGGCCAAGTTCGATATCTTACCTGCACGAAAAGAAACGGTGAATTATCGGGAGTTCCTCTCTTCGAAGTGGCCCTTTAAAGGCACTTCGAAGAGATATTTCTCTTCAAAGTAGAAAAATCTAACGATTTTTCTACTTTTGCCAAATACCACTTAGGGCCGGTTGCACCAACGTCGCTTACCTTAACCCAAAGCGGCTCTTTCCTAAGTCGGCTTAGCGCCCTAAACCGAGCTCGGGTAAGCACGGGTTTAAATTCCGGTTGCACCAACGTTAACCCGGCTTTACAGACGCGCCCCTAGTTAAACGCTGGATTTGCCTAGGGAATGTAGGGACAAAGAGAGCGAACTAGGGAACGCTCAGAGGGACGAATACGATTGGCGGAGAGGAATCTCGTGATGTAAACAAAAAAACCTGCTGTAGTAGCCGTCGTCGGCGTCTGCTTTTCGCTGTATTTCTTCGGTGAGTAACTAATTAAAGGTCTCCAAATTCAATCATTTTTTTCGCTTAACTTTTAAAAACAGGAGTCAACGCTTTAAATAAACACAAATGCTCTTTACATCAGTGATTGTGTGTTTATTATCGGTTGACAACAGAATATTTTGACAGTGACAGTAGTTTTCGTGCTCACATTTTGAGATAAAGGAGCCATCGGGGGCCCCAAATCTCACCGAACGCGAGAAGGACGCTCTACTCGCTACATCGCTGAAGACAAAACATCATCGAGAATAAGTAGGCAGGTAAGATGACTACTAAAATCAAGTCATGCCTGAGACCGATGAAGTTCAAAACAGTGACGAACTCGCCACGGCAGCTGCGAAAATGCCCGGAAATTGTCGAATAGAAGTCGTCGAGTTGTCGTCGCCACGAATAGAAGTTGTCGTCGCCACGAATGAAAGATATAAAGCAAAATATTCCTAAAAAGCGCGATCACCAGAAAAGTTACGGTTATGGAACGATACAGTTTTCTGAAGCCAAGATTCTACTCGCGAGACAAGGAAAATTCACTGAAGATTGTCTCGAAACTCAGAAAACGAAAGAAATTGACTTTTCGCTGTTTTTTTTTTAAAAGCGCCGCAATCTGATGCAAACGGCAGAAGTGTCGACAATCAGCTGATCGCCGAGATCAACGCGCTGATCGGATTGAAGGATATGCGTTGCAAGTAGAAATAAACAAGCTGGTAAATAACGATACGTTACAGTTATGCGAAAATCAGTAAGGCATACATACGAATAAGCTCGTTGACAGAATAACCATCGGGAAGACAGACGTGAGCCCCACAGCTCCGTACGTATCTCGGTTAGGGCTAACACGCACTGAGAGTGGAGAGCCAGCTTGAAAACAGAGGTCGATAAACACTTCACGCGACAATATTTTGCATCCTTGTCACAATCGAAGGTCATTCTGTCGAAACTCTCACGCTGTTGTAGCCTAAAACACTTTGTACAACCAATTTCGACCACCGCGTCGACCGCCACAAACCAGCCGCCATGTTTTAAATCCAGGATTAAGAAACAACCAAAAGCAAAGCGCCCAATGTTGAGCGCTTACGATAAGCGTAGTTTAGTGCTAGGTTTAGCGATAAGCGATTTTGGTGCAACCGAACGAAACCGAAACTGAGCTTAGGTTCCCGGCTAAGCTCCGCTTTGCGCTAAGCGGCGTTGGTGCAACCGGCCCTCAGAATCACTCTCTAACGTTAATAACTGAATAAACTTTCCCTAGTTGTTCTTTCTGGGCACAGTCGCCAATAAAATTCCAGAAATATGAGCATCGTTCATCCCCTCAACTCGGAGTCGGAACAAGCGGCCAGGTGGCCTGGTGCCTATCCTACACCTTCAACGTTAATCATACCCACGTGCTGGGGTTGACAAAGTAGAGAACGCGTGCTGAGCGCCAGACATTGTTAGAGTTCAGCTGTTCTCATCACCGCAGTGGGTGGACACGAGCCACTACCCGAGTGTCCGCAGAGGTATTCATTGTTACGAGCTGAGGTCGAGTGCTCACGCAGTTCTTGTGTTCAATCCATGCATGAGCCGCGCTCGAGTGTCGTCAGTCAAGCGGTTTCGATTCACGTCATCCAGCTTTGCAAAGGCAAGACTGAAAGAAGTAGTCCCCTTTTACCTTCGCAATTTCACAATTTCCCCGCGACAAAGAATTTTCGGAATCAGTGGCGGTCTGTGCGAGCACATTTGTGCCAGGCTGGGACCAGTACAAATCGGCAAGGTCATGAACGTTCCAACCCGATAACGTTTCATGGCCCCTTTAAAGGGGCTGTGAAATGATTTTAATGTTCAAAGAATGTGGTGCGTGTCACTTTCGCTTGGCTTTCGCTTAATAAAAAAAAAAAAAAAAAGACCACGCCTTGAGTTTTCAGAATGTCGCGAGTGTGCGGAGAAATCGCGAAGAGGAAAGTTCACGCGCGTGACGTGAACTGGTTGAAAGTGTATTGAGTTAGCAAGTTCACTAATACCCCTGTCAGACGGCGTTCTAAAGATCCTTTTCACTAAGCTCCTTTAAAAAAATCGGCCAATCAGCTCGCGATGTGGAGTGCGCACGTGCTCTGTGGCACGCGCACGTGCTCTACGGCGTGCGCTGGTTCGCCGATTTTATAAAGGAGCTTAGTGAAAAGGACCTTTAAAACGCCGTCTGACAGGGGTATAAGTGTCTGCTCGATTTGAGGCTGATTTTTTAAAATGCTGTCGTGAAAACCTGAACAGACGCGTCTATAGCCTGATGGTGTTGACTTTTATTTAGGGATGCCGCGAACTTTTTTCGAACCTAAGGTTCGATGATCGAATCAAGCAGTTCGAAAGGTTCGAAAGATTTCGAAATTTCGAACTTTCCATATCGAGAAATTCGACGCAAGTCGAATTTTCGAACTTTTTAAACTAAGAAGTTCGACGCGTTTCGAAATTTCGAACTTATTACACTGCAAACTTCGATGCTTGTCGAACTTTCGAAGTTGATAGACTAAAAAATTCGATGCTTTTCGAACTTTCGAATTTCTTGCACTTAAAAGTTCGAAGCTTTTCGACCTTTCGAACCTCCTACGCTAAGAAATTCGATAATTTTCGAACTTTCGAACTTATTAGTCTAAAGAATTCCAAAATTGTCAAACTTTTGATTCCTCAAATGTCAAAAGTTCGACGAACTTCGAATTTTCGGGGTAAAAGTTCGAAGTTCGTCGAACTTCGAAAGACGGGCGGGCGATTTCATTTGGATTCAAGCAGTGAGGTACATTCGTAATTTTTTTTTCTTCCATTTTTATATGCGGTGCCGCATTCCTTGCGAAAGACAATGCCGTTTATTACAATCATCTGGCATGCTTGGTTTTAAAGAAATAGATTCCCGAAGGAGCGAGAAAGGACGACGGGTTTTTGACAATCGTCGTTTGTGCCATATTTGAAGCGCGCTATAGCCGAAGCTATTTATGGTAGAGATGTTAAACTTTTTAAGTAATGATCTATGTATAGCCTAGGTAAGTGTCGTCTTAAGATATGATTATTGTTGTTCAAGACGAGTTTCGAAGAAATATCCAATCATGTAGCTACGGGCAATTATACCCTAAACTTTGTAATTTTTTTCGTGGAAATTGTTTGAGGTATCGCATTTAAATCAACACCACAGACAGTACATATCATTACCATCTTCAGAATACAAATTAATGTATCTATTGTTCTTTTCATGTTGAAGAATAAATTAACTCAGGGAAAAAGATTTCTAATAATGTTCAAATTCGGCACGTCATTAGAACAAAACAAAAATTTATTATTTTTTTATTTCACGTTTTTGTGACGTGTTTCTTTTAGCCTGTACACATTTTGGTAGGAGAAACTTGTTTCGTAGTTCTGGGCCTCTGAATATGCTAGAATACAACACTTCCGGCGGATTCTTGATATTTTTTTTTTCTCCAGCTTTTTATTTTTTGCATTTTTTTGTTATGTTTATTTATTTATTATTTTCTACCAATGGCACAGTTATTTAGGTCAAAAAGACATAGCTTTGAACTCCCGAACCACCGAGCATGTAACGAGTAGTGCCTTCTGACAACGAGTTTCTAACAATGACCATCTACGCGATCTTTTATGCAGTGAAGAGCGACAGTAGCTATACATATGCATAAATAATTTCAGTTTAAAATAAGCTTGACCATGCCCTCTTTCCCCGTATTATTTTCTTTAACAGTCCAAAATATCTGGGGGGGGGGGAGACTGGACCCCCCCCCCCCCCCCCGTTTTTCCTCTTCCGAGGCCACTGGTATGGTAGAACGCTCCTCGACCTCAAGTTGTGTCAGCTTCTTTGCTTTTTGCTCGGCGTTTCTTTTGTCTCGGAAAATAAACCTCCAAAGCAATTACAAACTAAAATATTGTCAAGGTGCAGGCGAGCTAGGTGTATGTTGATCATGATGCAAACTCCCGAGACTGGGAATAAAATTCGAAAGAAATAGTTTAAGAAGAAAGAAAAAAGGGGACTGGACAACGTCTCAAAATCAGCTGAGTTGAGTTTGAGACGTTGTACTGGGCTGAGTTTTCAGCTGAGTTGAGTTTGAGACGTTGTCCTGAGCTGAGTTTGAGACGTTGTGCTGTCCCCTTTTTTCTGTCTTCTCACACTTTTTCTTTCAAATTTCATTCCCAGAGCTGAGTATGAGGCGTTGTCCTGTCCCCTTTCTTCTGTCTTCTTCCACTTTTTTTTTTTTTTTTCAAATTTCATTCCCAGTATCAGGATTTGCATCATGTAGAAAACTAAACTTACTATATGCCAGCGTCACTCGGGCGGCGTTCGAGCGGATTACTACCAGCGTGCAAGGGGGTAGGAGACTGTTTTGAAAAAACCTTTTTTTTTTCTTTTCAGGGGCCCTTTGGACTTCATAAATCTTGGAAGCCATGGTGGGTGGCTCCATTCCAGACAAAATTCAAGAAGCACAATGGGGCATATTTGGTTTGCATACTGGTTTACCTCGTCATGTTTTTGCCTTCGATGTCGTCCTGGCAGATGACTGCCGACAGCTACATTGCTCACGCATTGGCTCATCTTATCAAGGAATACATGGCTGACACTGGCGTTACGTTGCCGCCATTGCTCTCTACTATGCACTTTGCCTGTTCCGTCTGCAGCATTTTGACATCATCGAATCTGTTCTTCTCGACAAGGAGTGCCAAGAACAAATTCGATGGTGCCAAATATGTATTGCATAAGGTACGGATGCAGGAGAATGGTACAGTGCTATATGACGTCGCATCCAAGGCTGTATAACAGCGGATATTTAACAATTTAGTATTATCCGTAGCTTTTAATGTTGCCGTCAGCTCCAGCTGGCGTCATCTACTACAACACAAAAGCAATTAGTTGGAACACATTGCCTCCACGCAAAGTAAGACAGGGTGGGGTTTTAGCAGCACGAATTTCGGCTTGATTTTGAGCCAGAAATGTGTCGTGCATTTCTCTATACCTAAAATATTGTTTTCTATTCTCTTTTTATTCTAGGAGGCAGAAACAACCCTCACTTGTGGCATTTATGCGGGCCCCAGTTTCAAGGAGACTGACACGCTCTTGTACGTTGGGAGGAGATGGCTGTTTCGGGTCATCGACTCAGGGTAAAGTCCCGCGGCATAACCTCTTCATCTTTCCAATAAACATGTTTTCTCTCTCTCTCTCTCTCTCTCTCTCAGGGTAAGAAACTAAAACCTATCACGCAGCCGATTGACGTTTGAACTCAAGGTACACAAGAATGCCATTTAATGTTGGCAACATATTGGAATACGTTTGTTTAGGTGTTACTATTTCAAGACCTAAGTTCATCGCAGAACGTTTTATTGCAACATACAAGGCCTCATTCACAACCAAAGAGCTGTATCTGAAGGAAGAAAACATTAAATGAGTTCCAACTTTATCCTCCCTTTTTGTGTTTTTATGCATAAGTATGCACGCATGGAGCAACCACTTCGAGCATGTTTATTTTTAAAATTCTCAACAGCAGAAATATATTATTATTGCAGGCACTGGATGCGTTACAATCGATACAGAAAAGCGTGGCTCTTTCGCAGATTTTCAGTTGATTGTGTCCGACTGCGTTACGACTGGTTGTTACTGCTTATGGTGAGAATAACACATTTTGTCGTCTATTGAGAAGTCTTGGTACACTTCCGATCTGCATATCTTTACTAATTTCTACATGGGCATAAAGTGAATCTGAAAATGTTTTAAGAGACCTTCGTAGATTTGATCTTGCAAATACTACAAAACGCCCAGTCTGGTTATACGCGGGTCGGAAGATTTCTAAGGCTTTTTGACTGATGACGCCAGTGCTTCTATTATAAGCAGTCACAAGCGGTTCTAACACAGTCGTTCACGGTCAAACTAGAAACTGTGAACAAGTACACCTTTACAACCGTGCACGCTTTTGTAGGGTGTTAGGGTGTAATGCTGGCTTGAACAACCATTACATGGGTGTTGTTGTTTTCAAAGCACCCTTCTTTAGGGGTGTTAGGGTGTGAGTTATAGACACTGCAAAACACCTTTAAGGGTGTAAATTAACTTACAGCGTAGAATCGGTGTAAAAGGCCAATACTACTAAGCAATTATATTACTCGTTCATGTTGCAATGCTCGGTTGTAACACCGAATGTACTATGCGCATCGTTAAAACTATAGTAGCCATCGGCAGCCTAGTTTAACACATGGCTCAATGGCCTCCAGCTGTTGAAAGCAAGCGTGAGCATTCTTCAACGAAAAACAAGGAGTCAGCAAATTGCCTTTGGGTAACTCACGACATAAAGATCTTCATCTCCTATGTAGCTCTCTTTGAATGCCAGGTGAAGCAATTGCTTGTTGCGCTTAACCAGTGGCCCTACAAACTGGAGGCTCTGGGAGAACCTCCGTATACTGTACCTGTCCTCAGCAACTAGGCCTTTTTTAATAATTGTTTTGCCTTTTCCTTTTTAAAGATAAAAACGTGTGGCTTTTTTTTTTAAGAAAGCGTCATTTTTATATAATACAAATATAAGCGAAAAATAGAACTGCTTGGTTCACATGAATCAGTCAGCGTTCAATCACCTATCGAGAGATCATAAAGTTTCTTCAAGAATGTGGCCTCGCATCGCGAATTTAATACATCGTTTGCGACCACCAGCTTCAATTCGACGCGTTAGTCTTGAACGGTGATGTACGCAAGAGCAGATCTATGGCATGCACATTGATCGTTTCAATTCAGCTTTGCTGGTGAAACGATATGCCACCCGCCTTTTGCGCCACCTGGTATGACACTTTATGTCTTAATACGTCTATATTCTCGTATAGTTAACCAACTTTTCACGTTTCGAGCTTCCCCTTCACTCAACGTGGTTTTAGGCAACATAGCCTACCCCCAACATCCGCAGTTAACAACTCGAAATTCTTGGTTTGCTACCACCATCAAAATTGTCTACCCATTACCCCTTTACCTCTTCTATTCCCCTCTCCCCTGCCCGTACGAGTCTTTCCCCCGTGACGGGCGGATAGCATTTACGCAATGGCATTTTCTCGTTTCCCGTCTAATCATTACAACAACAACAACAACATCAACAGTCAGCGTCCAGTCATCTAACCTGCCATGTAAGGCCCATAACGGAAGAAGCGCCGCTGCATTTCTTCGCTGAGGCCGTAGTTGGCATTTTACATCCCTGTTTCGGTAGTCATCGTAATGGAGGCTGCAGTTGTAGGAATTTTCCGCTAGTAAAATTAGAAAGAACTCCGTTTCGTCGATGGGACCCTTCATCTTCGTCTACTTCGCTGCGAATTGACCAGAGATTGACTTGGTGCAAATCTAGCGGTGGCAGAGTGGGCTAGCGAACTCCACCTCAGAGCACGTGGAGCTAAAGCTCGCGCTGCAGAACTCAGGGATCCTGGGTTCAATCACCACCCCTGCCCGTTTCAACCTACATGAGCATCGTACCGGCGTGGTGTTGTGTCACTACTGTGTGGTGCACGTTAAAGACCCCAGGCTGTCGGTTGTACTGCACTGGCTAAATTGCTTATCTACAGTGCGTAACAATGTCGCCATGTTCTGGCAGACTAAACTCCTGCTGTATAAACAACTGACGACAAACATTTTTTTTTTTTTTTTTTGCATCTCGTGCGCTGGGGAGTGGTTCTTTCTTATCTTGAAGTGCAGCGAAAGCTAGGTGAGCGAGGCCAGAACCTTGAGAGCTTCAGATCTTGTTTGGTAGCACATACAGCGAAAGCATCACAAAAAGAAATGAATTTGGGCTTGCATTCTTCACTTCGGTTCACGGTAAGCATGGGAGTTAGACTCAAGTCCGCGGACACACCGCAAAACTGCACATTTGTCCGTAATAACGTCAAGGCCCCGTGATGAGCACATTCTTCTGGTCCGCGGACCTGGTTCCCTTAATTTGTCCGCCGTGTGCATACAGCCTAAAGATGCGCAAGTAACTCGAGCCACAATGTGAAAAAGGAGCTGCAAAATTAGGGGGACCTTAGAAGAAAGTCTTCTTTGCAGAATTTCCAAACCTATCAAAAAAAAAGAAACATTACAACTCTGTTCTATCTGTATTATGGAAGTGGAAATCTATTTGCATTCTCTCTGTACTTCAGGTCTCCAGGAATTATTTCTTTGTCTGCAGTCGTAATTTTAGGTTTCCAGAAGCAATTCCAGTTATATTTTCAGTTTCATAATGAAGATAGTGAAAGGTTATGCTGGGTTTTCTGGTAAAGTGTTGCTTTTCTTTTCTTTTTTTTATTTCCACCCCGAATAAAGATAGTTAAAAGTTAGTGTCCGTCCTGTTCTAGGCCCCTGTGAGAAGTTCGAAGTCCATCAGAATAAACTCCTTTGAAGAAACGGCGGATCAGCACGCAATTTCGCGCTTACGGTTGTGCGGGGGCTCGTCGATCCTTTAAACGAGTTTGTTCTGAAGCCAAACAACGTGCCAACCTAACAGGGCTATTTCTAGCTTGTCATGGTCCTATTTGTGCAGTTAAGTTTGCCTTGAAATGCACCAACTAGCCAAGCAAACCACTTTACTAGATATTGTCTATAGACCTTAAAAACACTCTATGTATACTTGTGCATGACAGTATAGTCACTGACTGTCCACATCACCATATTATCCCTTTGCAGTCAGTCAGGCTGCGGAATTAGACAATAATACGCCGAAAACCGAATCCCGACGCAAGGAACGTGAACGTATGAAGCCGCTCCCTGCATTCCTTTCGTTGTCAGGGAATATCAGCAGATTACATAATCTATATAAAACCTTCGCCGCATAGCAATCAATGCTATATGCTACAAAACGCAACCGCCTAGACAAATTATTCCCTAGTCATGTCGCGACATATGTTCGCGTTTCTAAAGGAATCACGTCTCATGCCGCCCTCAGCAAATAGCCCCGGGTTCAGATCAACAGATTAGGCCGCCATCAGAAAAGCCTGCGTGCCGGATAACCAACATTTGCACATAAATAAAGGGGCCCTGCAACGGTATCGGGTTGAATTTTTTTTAAAGCGCAGCTGTTTCCGTGTTTTGCGGCGTCGGCGTCACCGTCGGCATAACCGGAGGAGGGGAGGGTACGCAAGAGGGGGAGGGAAGGGTATGGAGGAGGAAAAGGGGAGGGTACGGAAGAGGAGGGGACGGCTTGGAAGAGAAGGAGGAGAGGGTACGAAGGAGGAGGGCAAGGATGAGGTGTAGGGGAAGATAGGAAGGAAGAGGAGGGGAGGGTATCCAGGACGAGGGGAGGGTATGGAGTATTTCCCCTCATTCTCCTCCGCACCCTCTCCTGCTCCTCCTCGAGAGCTGCGCTCTAATTTCGCATTACAGAGATTTGTAAACGTCTTTCATTTTTTTTTATATGTTTGCGGAACCGTATTTGGGTTAGTAGCGTGACTACTGACTCAAGAGCGTTCTTTCGCATTATAATTTGTAAAAATAAAAGATATAGTTTTCTACTTTGCAGTACTCAATAATGTAGAGGCGGGGATAATCGTGTTGACATTGCCATGGAGATATTCCCCTAGGTGGCGATATTCAAATGCGGCTCATAAATTGCACACGAGCATAACCGAACCTAAGACTTAAGCAATAGCCGAACCCAAAGAGTGTATGGAACTAAGCACGTGGCATGTGCTTCGCCAACCTCAGCGCGTGGCTACACCCACGTGGCCGCTAGATCTGGCTGCGAGTTGAGAGGAGATAGGTTCCTCCCGGCGGGTGCTCCAATTACAGATGGCTTGATGGTAGCTCCCAACTCTAATCTCTGTCAGCGGCATGACGACGTGTTGTTTAGTAGGTTGGTTTCATCATAAGTCCTCGGTATCACGAGCACAACCAAAAACGAGTCCGACTCCCAAGTCCGTTTCTCCTTGTCTCCCCTCTTCCCCCACCGGTTGAAAACAACCCTTGGGAATTATCGCTATCCTCCTTTCCGTTGGTGCTGTCCCCTCATTCGTCCCTCACGCGGCAGGTCCGTCGCACCACTCTCTCTCCTGGTCATCAAGTTCGGAGCTGCACGTTGCACATGTTACGGAGGGCGCACCAGCCCGAGGCGCCGCAGCACCCCAGGGCGACGTGTTGCCGCAGAGGTCGCATTCCTCGTCCAAGGACGTTCGACATGCCGGAGTCAAACACGCACACACAACACAAACAAACGTCGGCAAAAAGGGGGTTCTAGCTTCGGCGTGACTGTCCATGGCTACCGGCCTCGGGTGTCCCACCTGGAGAAGAGTCGGTCGCGTCGGTTGCCTTTGCCGATGGCGGACGCGGCACTTGAAGAAGCAACAAATCACGCTCCGCCGTGGTCCTCTATAACAGAGTGTTCGGGGGTACCCATACCATGGGGAGGACAATCGCCTCCCCCACCTCAAGGGGGCGTTGTGAGAAGGTCCGTTTGAAGTTCCGCCCTGCCGGTGTCCAAGAACGCCAGACAGTGAACGCTGCTCACTTCTTTTTATCTAAATATTTAGGCAACTGCCACTGTGTTAAAAAAAATCGCACGTTTAGGGGGTTATGACCCTCAGGGAATAATTTAAGGCAAAATGTGTCTAAAAAAACTATAACTGTAGCACATCCTCTTCAAGGTAGTTGTCTCTGTGACACTTTTAGTTTTGTGCAAAAGTTCTCTCAGGCAAGCTGATTTTGCAGAAATTCAGTCTATTCTATAAAATGTTTTCTGCTCTACTTTCCTGTAAAACACCGAGGCAAAAATAGCGAGGTGACCAGGAGCAAACAGCGACTGCTACGACATGCTCATTCTCTCTCCGGACATCATTTTTGTTTTTATCTCATCGTATTCTACGCCATTCGCTGGGATCCTTTTAATTGTTAACTCTGATTGGCTGCTTTCGTAATCAGTAGGAAATCAAACTTAGTCATTTTTGGAGGTGTGGATGGGGTTTACACAGTTGGCCAGTGGCACAGTAAAAAGAAGAGGAAACATTTAGTTCAGTAAGCCCCAACGCTGACTCATGTCCAGTCTATCTTAACGCCGATTGGAGGGTCCGGGCTTCTTAAACAAAACTTGTATGTTGCGGTCGTCTGGGCTTCACACACAAGACACGTAAATAAGCAGAAGCCACTTCAAGCAGAAGGATGAGTACCGCTGCACCGATTCCGGCAGACCAGATGAGAAAGAAGGGCACAAGGTCGCTCAGTGTCAAAATCTCCGGCTCTGTAGAGACGCCGACGCTGTAGGATTGATACTTGATCTTGAATTCTTGAAGAGCTTCCGCCCTGCTGAACAGGCCACGCTCCTGGGCTTGGCCAACGGTCTGCGCAAAAGCTTCCCTGAATTGCCAAGCGTACATGATTTCGGGTCCCACAAGTTCCCCAAAGATGGGTTCCCCCGTCGAGACGTAATCGAAATTGCGGAGTCCTTCGTGGATGGTAGTGGTGTGTCGACCCACAAACTCGTACGTCACGGGGAAATAGTTCTTGTCAGGCATTATCTTGTGCTTCCTTAGTCTAAGATACTCGGACTTGACGATTCTCGTGGCGTCCTTTGTCGAAGTATCATTCCCCAACTCCTTGAATTGAAAATGGTGGCGGACACATCCTTGTTGATAGAAGCTACTGCGGCTTGTGAATGTCGGATGTTCGGCTTCAAGAGGTACGTCCCTCAGAAGTGCCGTCAGTGATCCTTTGTATCCCGTAGCAAGAACAAGACCCATGACACTCCAGAGAGCTATAAGAAATTTTGTAGAGAACGGTCTTCGTTTGTTGTAGGAGAGTTGATCGCTTTGCTGCAGCAATGATGCGACCAATGCCAGCACTGCGGTGTGAGCACTGAAAATTGTTTTCTTGTCGGCCCAAAGCGTCAGAAATATAATGAATGCACTCAGCAACATCCCGCATAGCAGTGCTGTCCATACGTGCGAGGAGAAGGGAAGGATAAGCACGACCTCCTTTGGCAGGGGGTATCTTCTCTTTGCAAAAAGTGTAAACCCGGTTGAATGGTAAAATCGCGGCTGTACCTTCATTGGAAAACGAAGGTTCCATTGGGGCGGGAGCTCATTTACAATAAGGACCTCATTTGAAATGGGGATGTAACTGTCGTTGAAAAATTTTTCCCAATAAGAAAATCTAGTATAGTGTTTCTCGTGATAACTGGCGTTTTTGTGACGTAAGACATCCAGGAGTACGGCGTATGTGGGATGCTCACACAATGCAGGGTACATGCAAGTTATCGTCAAACGTGCCCCATCCAAAGGAAGTTGCTCTAAGATGCGAGGCTTCCAACTTGCAGCGAGTGAACCTTCCCTGCATGACAGGCATTCCACTTGGCTGTCCATCGTTAGCAGAATTCTACTGTCACTTCGAAGTATTGTGTAGGCACCTCGGTGTTGGACATAGGTGTAGTTGGGATCACTAAAATTGACCGCATCTTTCACTGAGAGTATCTCATCGCGGACCTCATCAGAGAGTAAAGCAATTGCGTTTTGGTACGGCATACGCATTAATTCCTGTGACATATCATGGTGATCGCACCATATCAGTAGAAGGCTATTTACCAAGTGAGAAATACGGTGGCAATACCCGTTGGCATCACATGCTCCATGTTTTGTAGAGATTCGAGGAGCAGAGGGTAATAGGTTTAGGAAGCGTTGCACATAGAGACCATGACGTCTGAGACATCGCGGGGACAAAATAATATGCAGCCTTCCGCCGGTCGCCAACGTCATGAAGCGTGTGAAGACCGGGTCTTGCAGAACGTCCGTCCAGTGGCTCACCTGCTTGGTTGAGTTCAGGTTGCTTGCGAAGACAATGACGGCAAGGACGATAACAAACTTCATGATGAGTTTATCCGGGGGGTTCTTAAAGTCCTCTTATAGCATGGCGGGAGGTCACCCCAGTTACACCTCGATGCGGCTGCTTCTTGCCTGATTGCGATGTAGTTCTATCACGCCAACTGCGATGTTGTTCTATCACGCCAATTCGTGCTCGAAGTCAATTTATGAAAGGCCCTTAAGTGCCCTAACATTACCAGATTACTTTCAAGATATTAAGGAACCATTCAGCACGGTAGAAAGTTTAAGTGAATCTTTCGCCCACTTGGAAAATGTCAATATGGTGTTCGTGATGTCTTGCAATATATGTTGGTTGCTATAGGGGGCTCCCGCTCTACGTTGCTTTGGTTACGTCTGTAGTAAAGTATCGACGTGTTCTTCTCTTAGCGTCGCCACAACACCACTATAAACGTCAAACACGTAAAGTTGCGCATTTTGTGCGAGGACACGATGTACGTTTTCCTTCTTCCATGTAAATGCAGAAGACTACAACGACATAAAAAATAGCAAACGTCATTTTCCGTTCTTCTTTTTTTTATTTATGTGCTTAAGAGTTTTATATATTTTCACCTACCCGAAGCGCGAAGCCTTTTTTCTTTTTACAAGAATTGATTCGAAGACACTTATTAGGAGACAATTATTTGTCATAAAAGGGTAATGGCAGGCTCAATGAGAAATATATCAAAGGGTTCGGGAGGTAGTTCAATAAGGGGTGCACAAATCAGATACTTCGGGACACAACTCGCCTCGTGGTAATAGAAAAAGTGCATGAATATCTGAGGAAACTTAGGACTTCAGCAATATACAAGAATATAGATTTAGAGCCTAAAATACTTAATAAACCATTTCATGATTTAATAACCAAGCGCTGTCATTATTATCAAGCTGGTTATCACGCCTTTTTATTTTTTTGCTCGTCTCTGATTTCTTTCGGTTGACCTGACACGCTTGCCTGGCCGGCGAGTAGTTAGCAAATAAAGGGACCTTTAGGTGCCCCGCAGATTTTTTTCACATCGTTTTCGTGACATCTTCAACGAAATGTTGGGAATGTTCGCACCTCTAAGCGTTCTCTTACACCTTTAAGCGTACAGGGCAGGGAGAGTGACAAGCTCTTTTAGTGTGTCTGTTCCCGTGGTTGATTGTGGTCGTGCCTTCGACTGCGCTTAGATATACAGGGTGTTTCTTTTACGCTTAACAGATGCTAAAACAAACAAAAAACTGTATTAATGCGGTTTGTTCCGGTGAGTTATACGGTCACCGTGACATAGTATGGGGGCCAATCGTAATGATCCTTCGGCTAATTAATCAACATATGCAAATTATCTTTTTAGGTATCGAAAATAAACATATGGCTCTAATTACAAATTTGCTGGGTGTCTTCGAAAACCAGTAAATCAGTCAATATTAGGGACACTTGGAGCAAGTGGGTAGCACGGTGAAGCGCTAAAGTTACTACTCCTGCAGCATTATGTCAATAACACTGTGGTATTGTGTTTCAACGAAAACAACGCGTATTTTATTGTCGTTCTTAGATGTGTTTCTGACGCACGTGGCTTTGCTGTCCGTTAGGAACACGTATTGATATCTGAAATGAGCGTAAGAGCATATGCAAATTACCTTTATAGATATCGAAAATAAACATATGGCTCTATTTACAAATTTGCTGGGTGTCATCGAAAACCAGTAAATCAGTCAATATTAGGGACACTTGGAGCAAGTGGGTAGCACGGTGAAGCGCTAAAGTTACTACTCCTGCAGCAGGAGCAAGGCTACCGGTACAATAACATGCCCTCGCAGTTTTTCTGTCTCTTGTCATCCAAGTGTTCTCACCCCAGCCTTGTGCCTGTTGCAGGAGTGGTAACTCTAGTGCACTACCGCGTCTTCCACGCGCTTGAAGTCTTCCTGGCCCGATTTCGTGGTTTTCTACAACGCTCGGCAAATTTCTAATTAGAATCCTTCGTCTATTTTCACTAATTGAAAAGTTAATTAACAAACACTCGTTAAATATTTACCTGATTCCGACGATTCTCCCACTGAGTTAGGAACCCCTGGCCGTATAACACAACTTCAAAAGCCGCAGTAGTGTAGCTTTCATGGCTTTTCCTAAACAAATCTGTTAAGCTTAAAAAGAAACACCTTGGATAATGAAACTAAGTATAGGTCGATAGACTGAAGTATAACGAATAGAAGGAAAGTATTCTCAGCAGATTTAAAGATATTTAGTCTAAATATTGTTAAGAATGGAACCTTCGGCGACCTTCTTCCGAGTTTCAACGCTGCGGAAACGAGTCACGATCTGTCCGGGACCGTCGCCCGCTGGTCGGGGCCTAAGCGAAACGAGTCCCGACGTGTTCAGGAACGTCGCCTGCCTGTCGGGGCCTGCCCGAAACGAGTCTCAATGAGTCCGTGACGTCAACGGGACGTGTGTGTGTGCGTGTGGGTTCGTGCGCTCCGGAAGGGGAGAGAGGCATGGCCTAACTGCGGAGGACGTAGGCTGCGTCACACATGGCGGCGGACCTTGCTGCAACGCACTTGGCGGCGGTTTGCTACGTCGCACCTGCTGCCCTGGCGGAGAGTGAGGCAGAAACGGACCCTATATAAGGCGGAGCGTGAGGCTGCTCCGATATTCTCTCTGATTTGGGACGACTGTATCGCAACCATGTAATTAAACCGTTCGTTACGTTACCAATTCTCCCACCTCCACTGAACCCCTGGGTTCTTCACTTTGGGGAATTGACGTCGTCAAAGGCCAGGAGGCCTCCGGACGTGCGGCTTAAACCCCGCCTCGAACAACTGGTTGGCAGCGGTTGGGATCGGACCATGCGACATCGTGCTACATATGTGGGTGAGCGTTTGGACTTTACTTTGAGATTCGCCGGGCTTCAGATTATGGGTAATTAATTTTGAGCTGCTGGAAATCCTTAGGCTTTGACTCGTGCGCTAGGTTTTTGTACAACCTCGTGACAAGTTTTAGAACAAAGCCAAAGCTAAAAAGCAGCGATCATGGATCTAATGAGGTTACTGAGAACAGATTTACTCTGTTTATGTGAAGAATTGGGTGTGCAGGTGGAGCAAAAGATGAAGAAATCTGAGATCAGTAAAGCAATTTCAGAGAGCGCGGAAGCAGAGGAAATTAAAATTGCGTGGGAACTACTTCAGAAGGCTAAAAGTGAAGCTGCAGCGAGAGAGGAACGAGAGCAGGAGCAGGCTGCAGCGAGAGAGGAACGAGAGCAGGAGCATGCTGCAGCGAGAGAGGAACGAGCGCAGGCTGCAGCAAGAGAGGAGCGAGAGCAGGAGCAGGCTGCGGCGAGAGAGGAACGAGCGCAGGCTGCAGCGAGAGAGGAACGAGCGCAGGCTGCAGCAAGAGAGGAACGAGAGCAGGAGCAGGCTGCAGCAAGAGAGGAACGAGAGCGGGAATGCAGCGAGAGAGGAACGAGCGCAGACTGCAGCGAGAGAGGAACGAGCGCTAAAAAAGCTAGCGCTCGAAATTGAACAACAGCGATTAAACTCGCAGAACAGTAGAGTTGGTGCGCCGGTACGAGCAAGTGAGACCGAGTCGTATCAAATGAAGAAGCTCCAGCAGCCGTTTAAAGTTGGGGAAGACGTGGGCCTATTCTTAGTTAACTTTGAGAGGACATGTGAGAAGTTGAGCTTCGCCCCAGAAACGTGGCCGCAACGGGTTTTGACTTTGTTGCCCTGTGAGGCTGCAGAGGTTGTCGCGCGCCTTAGTGCTGGAGACGCGGACGACTACGACAAGGTGAAGTCCAGCCTTTTGAAGCGGTACCGCCTTTCTGCCGAGGCGTTCCGTCAAAGGTTTAGAAACGCATCCAAAAAGAGCAGCGAGGGCTACACGGAATTCGCGTACGGGCTTAAAACCAATTTGATAGAATGGTTGAAGAGCGAGGAAGTGTACGAAAGCCGAGACAAGGTAGTCGAGTGTGTGTGCCTCGGAACAGTTCTTTCGTAGCATTCCGCAGTCAGTCAAGCTCTGGGTGCAGGATAGGGTGGGAGTCGACTCTGTCGAAAGGGCCGCTGAGCTAGCCGAAGAGTACCCAACGCGTAGAAAGCTGAGCGGAGAGGAAAGCGAACCCGGCTGGAGCGATCAGCGCAAGACCTTCCGACAGGGAAACGGCTCGCGAGAAAACGGGCCCGAGAAGCCCGAAGCAGGACAAAAGGTCCCAGAAAAGAGCGCAGAACACTCGAACGGAGACGAGGCGCTGAAAAGCCAAACAGGGCAGTTCGAAGCAAGGAAGCCGTTCCTGTGCTACACCTGTCAGGAGCCGGGACACACAGCGGCCAGATGTAAGAAACCGCGGGTTGTGTTCTCGTACGTGAACGGTAGTGACAAGGACCTGAAGCTTCTTCGTCCCTATCTTCACGAGCTCCAGGTAAACGGAAAGCCGTGCAGGGTGCTTCGGGACAGTGCAGCGATGATGGACGTTGTGCATCCGTCGTATGTAACGACATCCGATTTTACTGGAAAGGTAGCTTGGATCAAGCAGCTGCTCGAAAAGCACAGTGTCTGTCTGCCTATGGCGACAGTAAAGATAACTGGCCCGTTCGGAGAGCTAGTAACTGAGGCGGCTGTCTCGCAAACAGTCCCGTTGGAGTATCCTTATTTGTTTTCTAACCGGTCAGTTTTCCTGCTGCGCGAAAGGGGTCAACAACTGGGAGAAGGGCTAGTTCAGTCGTGTACGAGGTCCAAATCGCGTCAGGTCGCACCTTTGTTGACGAGTGATCCAGAGCCAGAGACAGCTGACGGGGAGCAAGCACTCCCAGAGTTGGAGGCAGAAAACCGGGATGAGAGGGACCAGGTTGTAGAACAGCCTGACCTCGTAGCACTAGAAAGCGTACGCCGTCCCAACGCGCCGGCGAAAAAGGCGGAGGAAGACGGGATCAGTGAAAGATCTCTCGTAGCTCCGGCGTCACGTAACTTTGGTCCTCTGCTACGAGTAGACAGAGTGTCTTTGACAGTCGAGCAGAAGAGCGACCCTAGTGTGTCAGGGTTTCGGGGTACAGCTCGGGAGATTGCTAGGACCAATGTGACGGGGCATGAAAAAGGCGGATTGTTTTATCGGCGCAATAAGGACCGCATTTTCACGTCTAGAAATCACGTGAAAATCGATCACTATGACTTCAGCGTAAGAACAAGGAAAGGCAAATTTAACGGCAATGCCGATGGGTTGAGCAGATTTTTCTGACATCACGAAAAACAGTAGGGATGATCTCGGAGGTCTTCGTCATCCACGGGTAATGAGGATCTAAGTTGGGGCACTTCGTTAAAACCCAAAAAGGACCTCACAAATTACGAAGAGTTTTTGTCTGGTATTTTGTTCATTGTGACCTCTTTGGAAAAATCAGTTTTGTTTTGGCGACAGCGGGTCAATTTACATTGTTTTGGCAAATTATGGTAATCCGTAATCCAGTCTGGCGGGTCTCTGGCGAATTCCGAGCGTTTTACTGCGGTGTGGCGTGGTGTTGTGGGGGGACGTTTCCGCTAATGCCTCTGTTGTAAGAGGTTTGGGAGTTTTTTTAGTGCTTGCAGCGTCTTCTCAAGGCCTACTCCAAGCCCACCTCTTCAGGCCAGCGATTGTACCACCGGCCTTTCGAGGTTTCCCTGGCCCCGGAGGGGCTGTTAGAATGGAACCTTCGGCGACCTTCTTTCGAGTTTCAACGCTGCGGAAACGAGTCACGATCTGTCCGGGACCGTCGCCCGCTGGTCGGGGCCTGCCGCGAAACGAGTCCCGACGTGTTCAGGACCGTCGCCCGCCTATCGGGGCCTGCCCGAAACGAGTCTCAACGCGTCCGTGACGTCAACGGGACGTGTGTGTGTGCGTGTGGGTTCGTGCGCTCCGGAAGGGAAGAGCGGCATGGCCTAACTGCGGAGGACTTAGGCTGCGTCGCACATGGCGGCGTACCTTGCTGCAACGCACTTGGCGGCGGTTTGCTACGTCGCACCTGCTGCCCTGGCGGAGCGTGAGGCTGCTCCGATATTCTCTCTGATTTGGACGACTGAATCGCAACCATGTAATTAAACCGTTCGTTACGTTACCAACTCTCCCACCTCCACTTGAACCCCTGGGTTCTTCACTTCGGGGAATGGACGTCGTCAAAGGCCAGGAGGCCTCCGGACGTGCGGCTTAAACCCCGCCTCGAACAATATTTAGGCATATTAATTTTACCCTCGAATGACAACGAAGGTAAGGAATCTGCCGAAAGAATATTTGGAGACTCCGGAATTCGAATTCCGGGTCTCTTGATTACCATTCAGGTATGCTATCCGCTACAGTGGCTGGCATAACTGATCATTTTGGGTAGCAGGAGCATTTTTTCCTTTAACGCTCCCTAGCCAAAAAATGCACGGGTACCCCCAAAGAAAGAAACTCAACTGACTGTTTCTATCCACATTAATAGACGGACAGGAAAAACACCTCCAAACTCCTGTGTCTGCAGGAAATATATTAAATAACAATACTATACTTTGTCTCATCCTACGATAGACTAAGGGCCAAAGCCAGGAGCCGCCAGGTCCAATCACGTTCCACGCAACACTATGACATGACCAGCATTGATAAGGGGTGGACGAATAATGCTCCGAACCCAAAAACGCTGCATCATTTCTATAGGGAGTAGAAGCTGAGCTAGTTGGTGGTACATATTACAACGGTTAAACCAGCTGAACCACGAAAATAGGGAGAAAGGAGTGAAGACAGGCTATCGCTGGACAACCAACTATTTAATACTGATCCTTCGTTTTCTTCTCTTTGTCTCCTGGCGTTGTGGCTACCTTCTCGGAACTTATTCCATCATTTAATGTTATTGCTCCTCTATTATTGCCTTCATTTTCTTGCTACTTGATCTTTCTGTGCCATCTCGGATACTGGTTTGCCGAAGGAATCTTTTTTCGCTTGCCTGTAGGGCAATAGATGGTGAACTAACGCAGTTTTCTTCTTTATCTTCGATGGCCAAGGCCTCAAGTATCTCCCGGGCGAGCTGGTCTTTGTGGTGAGCCAAGATGGTTCCCATTTCAAGCTTTGCCTCGCACGTGCATGCTCGACAATGAGCAGCTAAATGCCCCGGCCCTGTTAAGGTACATTTATACTCCAACGTAACGTCGTCGGGCGCCGCGTAGCGCAGCGCGCGCAGGTACTTATTGGTTGTAGATATCGAGTTCCTGGTTGCCGGCCAATAAAAGGCGCGCGTTCTGCGCTACGCTGCGTTCAGTGCGCTCAACGTCGGAGTATAAACAGCCCTTTAGGGCTCTTATGTTTGCTGCATGCTCACGTGCTCGATCGTTCACGCACCTTCCCGTTTGTCCAATATGCACACGCCCACATGACAGTGGTATGTTGTAAACTACTCCCTTTTCGCATTGGACGTACTTATTCTTATGCTTGGTGTTGCAAGTGCCGGAGTTGTTGGCCTCCCCTAGATTAACCTTCCGGCACATGGCATACCCCTTGTTGGGTGCCGAGCACACTACTTTGACGCCCCGCCTTGTGGCGATCTTTTTCAGCCTATGGGTGACACCATGAATATACGGAACCACCGCGAAAGGTGATCTAGGAACCTTCTTTCGTGTGTTAGAGTCATCCTCTCGGCTGGATCTCTTGATGTTTCGGCAGAGTTTTTCACAGATGGAGGCTAAGAAGGGTCTCGGATATCCGGCCTCATGAAGTCTGGAGATTTGGGTCTCGAAGCTTCTTCCCATCTGATGTGAACACGTTTTCCTGAGGCTAGCTGTGAGAGCTGTGGTGGCGACCCCTTGCTTTACATTTTTCGAATGTTCAGAGTCAAAGGCAAGGAACCCTTTCCCCGATCGCGTTTCGTATCTCCAACAAACGTGTTCATTTTGGAAGTCCAAGGCCAAATCCAGAAACCTGATACACTTATCAGCGGGAAGCTCGTATGTAAAGGTGAGGCCCATGCAATTTGCTTGAAAATCCCTAAGAGTGGTGTTAAGGCATCCGTCTGATGTTTCATCAACTTCGGAGGTACATAAAATAAGAAAGTCATCAACATACCGAAAAATAACTGCAACCCGTGGATCTTTCAAAGCTTATTGTATAGCAACCCTAGACGCGCTTAAAAAGACGTCACACAAATATGGTGCCACTTTGGACCCGATACACACTCCACTCTTCTGGACAAAGTGCTGATCTTGGTAAGTCACTACCGTTGCAGAAAGGTAAACTCTTAAAACCTCCAAGAAGGTATCTACGCTAACACCTGCTCCATTTTAGAACTTCGCAAGGCCTTGATTTTCAATGGTATCTCTGAGGACGTGCAGCAGCCTTGCTTGAGGGATGGAGTAGTACATGTCCTGTACGTCCAGGGAAAACCCCGAGACAATACTACTTCCTTTTTCTTCAAGATAAGTTATTACTTGCTCTGAGTTGGGAATCCGGATTGGATCCTCAATATGTATTTTTGAGAGATGTTGTGCCAAAAACCTGGAAACACGTGTGTATATTGGACAACCGGGAAGGTGCGTGAACGATCGAGCACGTGAGCATGCAGCAAACATAAGAGCCCTAACAGGGCCGGGGCATTTAGCTGCTCATTGTCGAGCATGCACGCGCGAGGCAAAGCTCGAAATGGGAACCATCTTGGCTCACCACAAAGACCAGCTCGCCCGGGAGATACTTGAGGCCTTGGCATAGCCTTGGCCATCGAAGATAAAGAAGAAAACTGCGTTAGTTCACCATCTATTGCCCTACAGGCAAGCGAAAAAAGATTCCTTCGGCAAACCAGTATATGAGATGGCACAGAAAGATCAAGTAGCAAGAAAACGAAGGCAATAATAGAGCAGCAATAACATTAAATGATGGAATAAGTTCCGAGAAGGTAGCCACAACGCCAGGAGACAAAGAGAAGAAAACGAAGGATCAGTATTAAATAGTTGGTAGTCCAGCGATAGCCTGTCTTCACTCCTTTCTCCCTATTTTCGTGGTTCAGCTGGTTTAACCGTTGTAATATCATTTCTATAGCTTCGACACTGCAAACAGCCTCTTTTTTGCGATGTAAAATTGTTGAGTCACTCAGTGCTATTTACGATTCGAACCACTGTCCGCCCATCCCCATCAGCGATCCGAGACGCGGGCACTTATAGGAGCATCAAAGCGCAATACGCAATTTCTAAGTGGCTCGGGATTTGATCTGGCGGTCCGTAGCTTTTGCCTTTAGTCCATCGTAGGGTGAGACGATGTATATAGGCTACACTTTTCATTTGGTATTCAGCTGAACCCATCTTTTCCCATTTCTTTGAAACGTTCGTAAGATATTTTGTTAACGTTAAACTTCATTATTAGTTTCTAGCATCTGAATAATTTTGATGTTTTTATTATTTTCTGATATTTTTGGGATCTTCTGTGACTAGCATCAATGAACTCAATAAACTGCGTGTCCCTGATCGAACCGTAACAGAGATACGGCCATGCTTGGTTGTTGAATCGCTCTCACAAAAAACGGTATTCGTGATCGTTTCAAAAATTGTCTATGGCCTACAATCTAGTTTTGTTATAAATTCTCCTTCAAAGAGAGCGCGTATTGAGTGACCGAACAATCGAGATCACAGTGGGTCCATCTCGTGGAGTTGATAAAAAGTTCTTAATTTGAACAGGCGCCCCTAGAGGCCACTGCCACTTTGCGGACGACAACGGAACATATGGAATCTGCCAGAGTGTTCGCACAGCATCAGTAGTAGGTAGAAAATCTGACACAAAACCCTATGGCAATACCCGTCGGCATCGGAATACTCAAATTCTGTGGAAGGCTTTTTTTTTTTTCCGAAAAAGGTAATTGCTTTGAAATGCAGTCGAACACCGGGGCCCTGGTCTCGGAAACACCGGAGACAAACAAGCTTTCCGCGTTTTCAACCTGTTGACAGCGTGTACAGAACGAAACCTTGTACCGCACACTGCGCGACAAGCAATTAGCGTGAACAAGCAATCTCATTTTATTTTTTGATCTCTTTAATCAAATTGTTGTCATGCAAATTATTACGGTCATGGAAGGTGCTCAGATGCACGATGGTTTTCTCTCTATTGGTAGTACAAAAACTGTTTGTAGACATGTTCGACGCATTCATGTTCAAGTAAACATGCTTCTAAGATGCTTGAGCCGTGTCCGCAGATGGCTTTCTCATCAAGACTGCAGAAGACAACGTGTCTTTTGTATGTAGCAGTGTGACCGACGGGATAACACTCGCTGCGAGCCAAGATTTGCCATTTTGAGGTACAATGCGAAAATGAGACGATGTCGCGTTCGAGAGATCGATGATGCAGACTGTACTACATCTGTTACTTAAAAGAAAAGCATTATTTGAACACTCAAACGAACGTCATACATAACTTTGCAACGTTTGGGCTGAGTCCGCATATCAATATTCGTAAAGGTGCATTCACACGGCGGATATGTTCCCGGTACAATTGTTCCTACAAAATCGGTGACGTCACCTTTTCTGTGGTTCGAAGAAAGCCATGTTTAAGGCGAAAAAAAGCATGCAAAACTCAACAGCTGGTGCGCTAACCACAGGAACGTTCCCGGGGACAAGTTCGCGGAGATCTGGAGTGCTGCGTATCACGTGAGCAAACGTCATAATGTGGGTCCGCGGACCTATCGTACCACGGTTATCGAGATTTTGAACCCGTACTATTGTCGCTTTTTCCTGGTCCGGCGAGGTTTGTGCCAGGTCCGCGAACTCGGCTAACTCGGAAGCGCGAGCAGTTTGGCTAACGCCAAACTGCTCGAGCGAAACTGTCTGCGTCTTCCTAAAGCGAAAGCTTTATATGGGCGACACTTCTGAGAGATTTTGGCCTCTTCGGTTATCGTCGCCGCGTGCGCGAAGAATATGAAAACTCTTCTTTTCTCCCCTCTTGGTGCGAGGAGAGGCAAGTCGGGACTTCCCGTCGGCTGTACCGCGCGAAGAGTGCGAAGAGGGTAGTGTTAGAGGCGGGGTTTAAGCCGCACGTCCGGAGGCTTCCTGGCTCGTGACGACGACCATTCCCCGAAGTGAGGAACCCAGGGGTCCAGTGGAGGTGGGAGAATCGGTAACGTAACGAACGGTTAATTTTAATTACATGGTTGCGATACAGTCGTCAAATCCGAGAGAACAACCGGAGCAGCCTCACGCTCCGCCTTATATAGGGTCCGTTTTCTCCCTCACTCCCCCGCCAGTGCAGCAGGTGCGACGTAGCAAACCGCCGCCAAGTGCGTTGCAGCAAAGACCGCCGCGTCGTAGCCAGAAGTGCGTCGTAGCCATGGTTCTCCGCAGTTAGGCCCTGCCTCTCTCCCTTTCAAGTGCGATGTAGCCAAAGTTCTCCGCAGTTAGGTCATGCCTCTCTCCCTTTCCGGAGCGCACGAACCCACACGCACACACACACGTCCCGTTGACGTCACGGACGCGTTGAGACTCGTTTCGGGCAGGCTCCGACAGGTGGGCGACAGTCCCGGACAGATCGTGACTCGTTTCCGCAGCGTTGAAACTCGGAAGAAGGTCGCCGAAGGTTCCATTCTTAACAGTAGCCTTGGCTTCCCGACATGAATGGTGCAACGAAGGAAGAATCCTTGTGTCATCTACTTGAAAGACTTGTTTTCAAACATCACTCGCGTTATGCAAAATCGAACTTCTGCAGAGTCCAGCTGCTACGCGTAATGTTGGACTGTTTTAGAAACTTTCACCACGCTTACCAACTTACTTCATGGATTACCAAACACTCGTGGCCGTCGTCAGTGGAAACCACGTCGCCAACCACGACGACTATGCTTGCAATATATTTTGTTTTTGAACATTACTTGTGTTACGTGAAACCCCACTTTGGCAGTATCCAGTTGTTACGAATAACGTTTTTTTTTAAACTTCCACCGCGCTTACCCACTTACTTAACGGGTCACTTCGCACTCGTGGCGGTCGCCAGTGGCATCCACGACACCAACCACGACGGCTATGAGAATTGCTACGTCGCACCTCCGCCCTCAGGTACGGGGGGGGGGGGGGGGGGGGGAGGGGGGTCACCATTCTACCTTCATTGTGCGACCATGCTACAGCTATCGCTTTTGTTTCTTCGCACATTATGGGGGAAAAATAAGACTTTTTTCTACGAACCTCTTTCAGCATTTGTTTATATGGCTTCTCTAGTTGCACGCGCGCTCTCAATTGTCATCGCCCCAAGGCAGAGCTTCCTATTAAAGTTACATTATTCCTGTCGGCTTCTCTCCGCGAAATGTCCAGGCCCAATGCTTCATCTTACAACATGCACGAACGCCTAGATAACACCACCAGGCGGCCGTTTGAATTTTTTTTAGCATGTAGTATTTACATTATTATTGAAGATATAGCATAAATAGGTTCTATAACAACGTGTGTAGCACTTTTCTGGAAGGGGCCACCTTGATTAAAAAACATTTGATGGAACAAATTACTGAAACCAAAGAAAGCACGACCAGGCGGGAATTGTGCAGAGCCAAAGGTAAGCTCTCGTCTCCTAGAAATCTGAGACGCCAGACGTGGCCTCCCCAAGAGGTAGATGTGCCAGCAATTCAACCGCAAGCTAAAGATCCGCATCGCCAAGTTGGAAATGGAAACGCTCAAGTAAGCAGCCCACCTGTCTCGCTGGAACTGGCACCAGACGTGCAACAAGCTTCAGGGGACTCTGGACACGGTGACGTGGTCACTGCTGCGCCACCTTCTCTATCGACTAAAGGCAAGCTTCAGAGAAGCCACACACTCCTCACGATTGTGTGGGATTTCAAAAATACGGATGACGAGATTCTCGAGAAACTGAATGGTAGGTTCATCGGCAAGCCGGTCCCGTCGGTGTACATCGACTACAATGGCGGGGCCAACCCCAAATTCGACGCGCCACTGACCGAAAAGGAAGTGACGCGGGCTGCCCAGGACTTGACGCTGAGCACCTCGCCCGGCAAAGACAAGATCGAGAACCGGCTCATGAAGAACCTGGACGAGGCATCCCTGGTTACTCTAACCCAGCATCTCAACCATCTGTGGGAGTCGGGCAATATCTCGGCCGAGTGGAATCACGCGGAGATGGTGCTTATCACCAAGCCCCGCAAGGCGCCAAGCATGATCAACCTCCGCCCGATATCGCTGACGTCGTGTCTGGGCAAGCTCCTGGAGCACGTGGTCATGAACCGGTCTCATCTCTTTCTGAAAGACACGGGCGTCTTTTCCAAAACGATTTTCTGGTTCTGGTAACACCTATTCACGCAAAATGTTTTACACAAGATCAGCATCTTCGACAGAATCTCCCGTACGCCGACGCAGGCGGTCCTGGTCTTGGACATCAAGGGCGCCTTCGAAAACGTCAGTCACACGCTGGTGCTCGAGAACCTTGCCTCGACCGGGTGCAGGTCCCGGATGTACGACTACGTGCGGGACTTCCTGATCGACCGCACGGCCGCCATCAAGCGTCGAGTCCATCCGTACGACACCATCCCAGTCCTAAACAAGGGCACCCTCCAGGCTTGGTCCTGCCTCTTACCTTGTTCAACCTGGTGATGAGCAGCTACCTCCTTTGCTGGAACGGATTCCACGGATCAAGCACACCCTATATGCGGACGACCTGACGATGTGGACTACGTCGGGTTCGGAAGGCCCGAAACAAGACTCCCTCCAAGAGGCTATTGAGACGGTGGAGAACTACCTCGAGGCTGGCAACCTCCAGTGCGCACCCGAGAAGTCTAAGCTGTCGCTTGTCCGCGCGGGCAAGCCAAGGCCAAAGACCAAGGAGGCGGACATCCACCTCACCTTCAAGAACGGTGAGTGTTGGGTAAAGTACATCTAAAAGGTACTTCAAGTAAAGTACAAAGTAATTGAGACGTGATGTACTTGAAGTAAAGTAGTAAGTGCACTGGGTGCAATGTACTTGAAGTAAAGTACTATAAATAAAATGTACTTTAAAAGTAAAGTACAAGTATTTTAGCACAATCTTTCATGATGTCCTTTAATTCCCCTATACAGTGATTTTTAACTGGTATGTACTGTCCAGGGAAATCAGTTGTCATGACCTATTTTCAAAAACAGCGGCGAATATTTCATAAAGTCAAGTGGCCACAGAGTAGTTATTTTCAGGAATGGAGCCAAATTCAGAAGTCCCTCTTCTGAATTTGGCGCCGCTTGCACTGAATTGTTGCACCAAAGGGGGTTAAATGTACTCGCTGACCGACCAAGAAGTAGCCAGAGTTCAAAAAGCTACGGGGAAGCCACCCCCAGAACAAGCGGAGCGATGCATCGTCTGCTTGTACGTCTCTGGTGAGAGTAGAATATCCCTCCCAGTATTTCTTCGGAGTTGACAAAGAATCATTTCGTGATACAAATTTAACGAAACCAAATTTGGGGAATGTACTTTGAGGTTGGAATTTGTACTTTCCTCGGAAAGTACCAGAAAGAATACTTTAAGTAAAGTACAAGTACATACTCAGAGAATGTACTTCAAGTAAAGTACAAGTGCATACTGAGAGGATGTACTTCAAGTAAAGTACAAGTTTCCTAAACCTATTTGAAGTAGTACTTTAAGTACAATGTACTTAAAGTACTTCCCAACACTGAAAATAGTACACCCGTGCCGGTGATGGAGCGGATCGAATGCTTGGCCTTCAACTCCAGCAGGACGGCGGAGCCTAGTACACGATCGACCATCTCATCGAAACCACTGAAGTCACGATCATGATGAGCAGGATAACGAGTCGCAGACACGCACTCAAGGAGTGGGACATGATCCGGCTGACCCAAGCACTCGTCGTTACCCGGATTAACTACGCGACTCCGTATCTCAACCTGCTGTCCTGAGGTAAGGGCAAGATGGATGTGATTATAAGCAAAGCGCACAAGCTGGCACCGGGGGTGCCGCTGTACGCGGCGAACGCCAAGCTCCTGCGGCTGGGCGTGAACAACACCTTCCAGGAACACGTCGACGTGCATCTAGCAAGTCAACGGGAGCGCCTGGCCCTCACCCCGACTGGGAGGCGCTTCCTAAGCTCGCTCGGTATCCCCATCCCCGCATCGTAACGCAAGACAATCCAGCTGCCGCTTGCCCTACGGGACAAGATCCAAGTGGCACCAATCACGCGGAATTTCAACCCATCCCTGCACCCCGTGTCGCCGGGTGGCTTGGATCAAGGCTCTCTGACGGACTTACGCCAACCGGGATGACATCCTCTACACGGACGCGGCACTAAACACCGGCCAAGCCACTGCGTAGGTGAATGTGATCAATAGCGACTTCGACGCAGTCATCACGACCTCGGTCCGCACCATCCAACCGGTGCCGGCAGTGGAGGTCGGGATCGCCCTGGCCATCGTCTCCCCCGCAAAAACGAACCACGTGACCACCCTTTACGACTCGCAAGCGGCCATTAGGCGGTTTCGCGAAAAGAAATCGAGTCTCCCCGCATGCCTTTTGCATCCCATCGCCCGATCGATCCCTGTCTCGAGAGGAGGCCACAGCCTGGCGTCAGATACAGACAGGCACATACACACACTTAGCTGATCTACGTATATTTTAAACGGACAGATACCCGGATTGGTGCCCGCACTGGGCAGAGTTTCCGTCGCTCTTCCACGTTACGTGTGCCTGTCGACTCAACCCCTCCCTCCCCCCATCCCGACTCTTCGCACGAGAAATGGGAAGCTGTGCTGCTTGTCTCGTCGGCTCAAGGTCAGCGACAGCTGGTGGAACGTGCAAGACCCGGGACGGAAATTCCTGGCGCCCTGGAATAGGGCCCAACAAGAATGTCCCTTTTTGGCGATAAAGTTTTTCCTCCGTCCTCTCTTCTCAATTTTTGTGCTGGGGATCAAGCGCATCCCACGAGCGTATCGAATGACGGCTTCACCGATAGCAAGCCTCGACGACGTGCCAAGCCGTCTTCTGGCACTGTTAAATCAGCTACTAATTTGTTTGATTGGAACATTTGTCACTAGGTTAAGAGCATTATACCCGCGGAGTTTTCGAAACTGTTAAGCTGATTCAGCCCACAAAAATGTATAAAATATAGCAACCCAGCTGCCTCATCTCGCGTGATAAAATCACCACAGTTTAGAAGGTCCTGTCACCAACCTATTTCAGGAAGGTTAAAATCCCCGTATATTTGAAGTCTGAACATATCGGAGTTTACTTGTTTTGCCAGTGTTTCAAGGTGCTCAATAAAACTGAATAATGGCATAGCAGTAGAAAATACTAGTTTTCAAAGAGGCAACTAAAACCATGAGCAGACATACTCTCTACCCATAGCATTTTGAGTATGAATCTAGGTAGTTCCTCTGATAAGTCTCAAGCAGAGAGTGAAGCGCAACTAATACGCCACCTAGTTTTTCTCCAGTGCTAATATAATTTCTGTCGTGTTTTTAGACATTGAAGTTAGGTGTAAAGTAATTCGAATTCTTAATGCCATCGCAGAGCCAAGTTTCCGATAAACAAATAACATCAAATTTGGTAGTAATTAGATTGGACATAAACTCGTCAGTCTTTGTGCGCAGTCCTCGAACATTCTGATAAAAAAATGCTAATTAAAATTGTGACATCTGATATCGCTTCGAGGAGATAGGAAACACCATGGTCAAGCTGGACAAAGAACTTGGTGGAAAATACTGCCTTCCGGCCAAGCTTCTAGTTTCTTAACGGCATCAAACATTGCCTGGTAACGAGACAAATGAAAGGAAGAATACGAGGTTATCGAGTTACCATTTTGGAGGTGATAACTGTCCTCCCGCCTAAAGGCCGGTTCAGACACTTGCGTTTGAGTGCGTTTGACTGCGTTGCGGCGAGAACCGAAAGCGAGTCACCGACACACCTGTGCTTCGTATGAAGCGTGGAATCCAATTCAAGGAATCTTCTTGGCACGCGATATAAGCAGCAGGGATGTCCTGGTGTCTCGCAGCCGCAACGCAGTCAAACGCAGTCAAACGCAACTGTGTGAACCGGGCTTTAGACCGGCTTGGCAAGCGCCTTGCCGTCGGCAACCGACGTATTCGGTCCAAGTCGAGAAACAAAAAGTGCCATGCGGCGCTCGGGCCTATCAACAGCGTGCACCGTGTCTATTTTTTGTCCCTTTATGACAAATGGATGGGTATCATCCGATTTGTTTTTTTTAATTTCAAGGTTCAAATATGGCTTCCAAGAAAGTTGCATGTATTGAACAGACACTCTGCTTTCTGTTACCCCAAAGTAAACTATCTGGGAAGGTATAAATACGTTCATTATTATAACTTGATCCATGTTCTTGCATTATATAATACCGATCTTGCAACAGAAGCGTTTGATTCAGTTGTGCAAGACGCGATTAGCATTTGTTTTTTCAAAACGAATTTTGCAAATTTTCATTTAACCGGACTGGTGTTTCAATGTTTTAAAAACTTACCTTCTGAAAAAAAAAAGTTTCCATACATTAGAAAAAGAAAACAGACTCAACGTTTTTGGTACATTAAGTTCAGTATTTATCGTGCTCTCGCTCAAAAATTGTACTCGCGCAATACACAATTACATATTGATGATGTCAAGCGCAGTCTGAACCGCTGCCCCAAAATTTTCTGGAAGTTCGCAAAACAGCACACTCGTATCAATGCACATAAACTTTCACTGCGGGACAGTTCTGGTGGAAACACACTAAGTATCTTTCGTTCACACCAGAAATGGCAGATTGTTTTCGGACTATTTTACTCAATGCTGCATGGTTGCTCAGCCAATTATTAAGCCTATTGACATACAAGTGATTCGCCAGGATGATTTATCGGCTTTTAGAGTCGATACGGATGAAATTGAGGAAAGTACCAGAAACCTTAACCCGGAGTTATCTACTGGGGTAGATTGTACTCCGAGCTTTATCATCAAAGGTTGTGATGACTTGTTGGCGCTTATATTAGAACATATTTTCCACCTGTCTCTTCGCTCTGGTGTGTTCCCATCGTTATGGCGAAGAAGCAGTTAAGGGAACTGTGCAACAATTTCAGTGCTTTCCTTAAATAATTTGGGAGTTGATGTCTCGACCTTTGTGAAGTAAAGAACAAAAAACTGCTTTTGCCTGCATGTCCTAGTTTTTATTTTAAAAATTGACAAAGAATGATGTTTTCGACACGGCTCAACTCCTTTACTATTTTCCGAGTCACGTGTGCTGTGGCGTGAAAGGAGGATGCACGGGATTCCGTGAAGATCTCTCTCTAGAGCCAGCAGTGAGCAGCGGGAACTCACCCACTCGCGACCACGTGACCACGTGCTTGCGCAGTGCGCTCAACATGGCGAAAGGAGGAAAGTGCCAACGTGCTCGTCCGGGTCCGGCCATCCCCGTCCGGCTCTGCCCCCGTCCCCC
The DNA here is from genome assembly GCA_013358835.2 of Ixodes persulcatus. NCBI lineage: Eukaryota > Metazoa > Arthropoda > Arachnida > Ixodida > Ixodidae > Ixodes > Ixodes persulcatus. The sequence goes on from JABSTQ010009775.1 coordinate 204,557, forward strand.
TCCAGCTTCTGGCGGCTGTTCGCGGCAAGCAGATAGAGCTGACTGTTTTGTTGACCTCGGACAGATGGCGCCACTAAAACTCCGTTTAAAAGAACGTTTTATCGATGAAACCAGGGTTTCGACGCATTTATATTTATGTTGGAACGACAATATTTATAGAAAAACTACCCTTTATCGAGCAGGTATTTGCACAACTTGCTATCTTTTTACGAGTCCCCCTTTGACGTCATGCCGCGTGGTTCTCATGGCCGCCGCTCGCGGCTGCAGGTCGGGAAATATTCTAACTTTTGCTTCGCGATTACGCGGTGGAATCGTAACATTTCGAAGGAAGGAGATGTGTTTTTGTCCTTTGTGACAAGGTAAACAATGTCAAAAGTAAAAGATGCAAATTCTTTTGGCGTTTAAATCGTTGCACAGCTCTTTTAACGTGCCAATATTGATGGGGGCGACTTATCGGTCTTTTTTATTTACTGTGTAGCTTTTCTAATATGGGTTGAGAAAGTTATTCAGAAACGTGTGACATTACATTATCAAAAATAAACGGCTTCGCAGCACGGGTTTATTACGGGACGGTCAGTTGAAACCACTCTGCGCTTCTTTTTACATTTCGCCGCACCAATTATTACGAACATGGGACAGGTAGATGCAATTTATTTTTTTTTTATTTCAAAAGCATTTTATAAAGTCGATCATGAGCTATTGCTCCACAAATTATCGTTATACGGTTGTTGTTCTGAACTACTTTCCTGGTTTCAAAGCTCTTTGTCATGCACGAATCATGCTCTAAATTCTAGTGTTCGTTCTCAAATGTTTTGTTCAACTTCAGGTGTTCCCCAGGGTTTTATTCTTAGGCCTCTTCGGTTTCTTTTACCTGTTAACGATATAGCGTCATATGTCAAGAAAGCTGATCTCTTACTGTTTGCGAACGACATTAATAGATGTTTATGCGCGTTCATACTCCTCTCTATTGCAATGCTCTTAAGCATGACGTGAATAACATACTGCAATGGTCTTTGGCGAATAATTTGCTCCTAAATCTTAACAAAAATATGGTTCTCTCTACGAGCAGACGACATCCTGCATTTCACTAAGTCTTTGGAAGAATCTCCAATTTAACGCGCGACTGTAATGAAACATCTCGGTGTGTGCCTTGATAGCACGTTGTCTTTCAATGCTCATGTGTATTTTATTGCTGGTCTTGCGATGATAACTCTTGGTATTATATCTGGTATAACTCAAACAGGGTGCTTGTATGATTTGTTTCTTTTGTGCGTTAGTTCATTAGCCGCTTGAATATGCCTGAGTTGTTTGGAATTCTCTAACACACAAACAGTCTGTGAGCAGTGAATCGGTGCAAAAAAATAATGATACGCATTGTGTATGGCAGACACTTTCCGCGTCGCTTCTATTATGATAACGAATTTCTTCTTAATTGGGTTTTACTTAGGCCTCTTTCAAATAGAATAATCGGGCGTGATTTGATTTTTCTTTTTGCACAGGGTGACCGGTAAAGGGTTATATTGATTCTAACCTACTTATTATTTCTTTCGATGTTCATGTTTCTTGTCACATTACCAGAAATTTTACTGCATTTTACGTTCAATTCATGTCTAAATGCTCAGCACTGTCAGGTATGCAAATTTCATTTAATAGAATCGCATCCTCTATAATTCGTTCACAATTAAAGGTGTACGAAAACGAATTGTTTGCAATTATATTTCTATGTTTAAATGTAGTCTATGTTGTGCCGGCCGCCCATAAACACTAGCCAAGACTAGTGTTTCTGGGCTGCAGTCAGAAAGTCAAGAAAACTAAATTTAAAACGAATGAACAAATTTCATAATTGCGTCTGGTGGCGGTATGCGAAATGCCGTCACGTCATGAGTTCCTAAAACGCAACGCCAGTTCGCGGCAGCATGTCTCTCTCGTGGAGTCCTCAATGTGCCTTGGCGGAGAACGCACATAAGCTGAGACAGCAGCCAAAGCAACAAGCGCAAGCTAGTCCGCACTCTTGGCTTTGAGACACAACTTTCTAACGTGGGAGCTCGATCGTTCTGCGGAACAACGCTTCAAAGCAGCGGCCTCGAGCTCTCGTGGTTGTGTCACTGGCTGTAGTCTCAGTTCCACTGTACTTCCGCAACGTGTATTCTACACCATCGAGATCGCCGTTCTTCGTAGAAGTTTGGTAGGAGCTGGATCTGAGGATGTAAGAACCTCTTTCAGGCCAAACATACGCCATTGCTTGGTACTGACGGTTATCTCTACTTACTGGTTCCCTCGAGCAGCTACTACTCCCCCTCCCCCCTTTTTCCTTCTTTTTCGTTTTCGGGGCAGTTGTACCCTATAAAACCACAATATTCTGCCCAATAAATGTCAGCTGTGTTTGAGACTTTCTGTTGTGCTGTCCTTCGTTTCCCCCCAGTCCCGGGGTTTAGTCTAAAATGTTAAACCATCACCAGCTCGTTTGCGCCCTAACGTTTTGTTCGCAGCAACTACTGCGGTGTGAAACTAACACGGTGAAGCGAACGCTCGTGGCACATAAAATATCGGCATAACCGCAAATGATGTTACGGGCAAGCTATGTATAGGCCAGAGTTCGTACAGTCCTCGGATATTACTACTAGGCGAGATTGTCACGCGTGGACGGCACCAAGCGGTAAGGTCCGCAACTACAGTACCGTGCGAGAACTATTGACGTCACGAGCGCGATACGCATTGCGGTTCTCGCTGGCCGACTTTGAAGCAAGGGGTAGAAAGCTCGAGCGGACGTCATTTTGTTTCCGTACCCCTTTAAACTGAGACTACATATACTTCGTCTCACCTAAAATCACTGGATCCTGGGAAAGTAACGCCAAGCTCCCCGTGTGGTCGCCATCTTGGTCCGTGAAATGAGAATTTTCTCCTTGACCCCTCCGTTCTTGATGAGCCGATCTAGATTCGCTGGTGACGGGTAGCTTTATGGAGTCGTTTTTTGTATACCGAGATTTTGCTAACCACACACCGGCGAAACAAGCGTACACCTTCGTACCACCACCAGATGCTGTGTCGGTGCTTGGAGGCACTGAAAAATAAGTTAACTGTATTGAAATACGCAAGAAGAACAATATAATTGTAAGAGATCCATGGAGATGGGCATGATTAATAATTTGATTGCATACAGAGTGCCAAAGACTCTTATATTGGCGAGGAACGCTTCCAGTACGATGATGCTCCATGGTGAACGTGGCGCGACTGGTTTAGAACGACCCTCTGGAAGCTTCAAAGATTTAAATGGACCAAGATGGCGATTTCCATGGAAACGTAGACCGATTAACCAATCGCCTTGCGAGGTTTGGGTCGTCTGTATGTTAGTATCCGTTTGTGTCCGGCTAGCAGGTAGGGAAGGCAATGGCGCTACTTTCCCAGGATCCAGTGACTTTAGTCTCACCCTAGCATGGACTAACCGCGAAGGCTGTGCTAGCGCGAGCGGCCAGCCTTGACTGCCTTGACTAGAGCACTTGCTTCACGAGCGCTCGTGCAGCCGCCGCGGCTTCATTCAAAGCGACTAGCTCGCGCTTTTAGCACGCGCGGCTAACAATAGTCCATACTAAGGTGAGACGAAGTATAGAGGCTTCGCTTTCAGCGCGAGCTTTCTGCCCTTACTAACACAAGTGTGAACGCACAAGCACGCGCAACCAAAGCACTGCGGAAGCCAGCGAGCTCTCGCGGAAGACGGAGCTTCTACACCCTAAGAAAAAAAGAGAGAAAACGGTATCAATGGCGCGTTTTCCTCCCCTCTACTGCCGCGCCCCCAAGCGAACACCAGAAGAAGGGAGGAACGAGACGTTTTTCTCCATCTCCAGGCAGACAGAAGCACGGTCGAAGAACCACATTTAGGTGATGACTCTTCGTCCGACGCGGCGGCTACATTTTTTCGGGCACCAAGCGCGCTTTTCTCGCACGCTCCACCGTGCTCCAGGCTTCACTTGCACGGGGATAGATGCCGCCTAAGCATGGGATCCTTCCCAAACCACGTTTCTTCCACCACTGCTCCAGGCGAGAGTCATTCGATGGAGCTTTAAAGAAGGGCACTCGTTCTGCACAGTTCCGGTACCCCGAATTGCAGTTGGGAACGAAGCACTTTTTTCCCACCCTAAAAGCATTGCACGATGGTGGCACCTATAATCAACACAGCACCAAAGCAAAAAACGAGGCCAGCCACTGGCCATTCACGACCACCACACCACCACACTGCGAAAAAGGAGAGCGTGCCTTTTTCGCAGTGTGGTTCCACCGACACCAACACCGTGGCCGCCGAGGAGGGACCCCATACCGCAGTGCCCTCCGCGGCGGCGCGGAACTAACTACTCCTGGTTCGAGGCTAGCTCCGAACACGCTCTGTTCGCTCGCTCCCCGCGGGTAGAGCGGCGAGTGGCATCACCTATAATTGTATTGTTTCCACAGTGGACAGGAGAAAAGTTTCGTCCTCTCGCCTCTTTATTCCGCTTCGTTTTTCGAGCGCGTCGCGCGTGTTGATTGATAAACGCCGTTGAGCCAATTTAGCTTCAACGGAAGCGAAGGCCGCCTGTAATTCCGTCTCCCAGTACAAACGTGCATAACATCTCGGTGGTATTGGAATGTTTACCACTTCGTCCAACTAGCTAACGAAGCCCTGAAAAACAGCGAATTTCCGGAGAAGTTCCAGCAGCGCTACGTACACTGGGGTAAGATGGCCGCCTCCGGATTGCGGAACGACGTGCCGACGTTGACGACGTTATGGAAACCGCGGAAACTGCGTCCAAGCAGGCAGGTTTTCCTTCCGGGTGCCTGCGTGTCTTCTGTGATGAGTTCGGTTCTGTTTTCTAATGCCGAGGGCCAACCGGAAATCAACGTGGTTTTGTGTTTCTGCATATCAGCAACATAGAAGCAGCATTGCGATGGCAGTGTTGTGCGTTGCGAACGAAGAGACGCTGATTGGAATTGTCGCCGATGTGACCGTATGTTCGCGTATCAGGGGTGTAACATCGAGATGCGATGTAAACTGTTGGTCATTATGCCGCTAGTCTGGCCGTGATCAGAGGGGGGGGGGGGGGAGTTTCGCAGGTTGACATTCTGCTTTACATTAAAGAGTTTAAGACCGCTTGAGAAATTACAGTGCATTCGATAGATCTGCGGATAGTCGTGCTGGAACGCTGGTCTGAACCGTAGGTTTTATCGTACAGTGCCAATGTGTCTGTCGTCTGCGATGTCCTGTTGTGCTCTCCCCGAGAGTGATTGCGCTCTTGGGGAAGGACGAAACAGTCTTGAAATATGACAGAAAGTACGTATATTAACAATTCGGAACTTTAGCATTAAGGGAGGGTGGTAGGTAAAATAGGCAAAATAGATATAATTTATTTTACTGTTTAAATATACTACGGTTTCGGGAGAAATTGCCCACCAAGTTGCGCGCTGGGATGAGCGCTAAAACTTTTCGAGCTCACCACGGTGTAGCTCCGTTCACTTTAAACCTGCCAAAAGTCTCGGCTTTGACTGCATTCATGTTGATCGAAAAACGATTTCTCTGCCCGTGAAGCATCGCTTCCAGCTGAGTGAATACCCTCTCTACTAGGATTAATTTAAGGCGAAAAATGCAACCGCACGCTAACAGCACAAATGAAAAAACAAAATACTGCGATAGAAAAACTGGCTACGACATGCTGCATGGGGAAGCAAGCACGTCACTTGGAACCGCAGTGGAGCAGCTTGTTTATTGACTTTCAAATAAATACAGCATCAGTGTTAATTTTTTTTTCTAAGAGATTCATCCCCTGAGACGATCAAAATAATTTCAGGGGTATGACATCATTGAAAAAAGAATCAACATGATGGGAATATTAATTATCGCTTAGAAGGTCACCGAGAAAATACGTACCCTCAAAACGACGAGCTCGGAAGTAGCAATCGGGTTATGTGCTGTTGTATTGATATCTGTATGTGCCGTGTATGTGTATGCGCTCGCTGTATACGTTCAACTGAAGCTTATGGTACGCGTAATGTATCTACATGTATGTGTAAAGGTTCCCGAAGCGCAATGGTTACGTGAGCAAAGATAACATTTTGTAGCACATGAATTGTGCGGTAACTAGCGCCATTTAGCCTAGCTACTTGCAATTAATCTGCTTGACCCTGCCATCTCGTGGTAAGCGATTTAACCCTTCGCGAGATTTTCTGCTCATCGTGAAACAGCTGCTTCAAATTTGCTCTTTTGAGAGCGGCTTTTGGTTCCGGGAATGGTGTACCACTCCTCCGTGATGTGCGGTTGACGAAGTAATTGTGGCTCGAGGAATAGCAAAGGTAAGACGTAAAGGGCACGAAGTAACTGGGTATCGGTTATCTCCGTTTAAGATCTCAGTGCTGACGACAAGAAGACTGAGTGACTGATTTCGAAATGCAAGTTTCTTTACCTGCGGGGGAAGCTGGCTTCGAAAATAAATACAGTTCGCGGAAAGCTCGTGTTACGCTTTTATTTGCTGCTCCTCTCGCCCCGTGCAATACACGTAGCGTCCTCGTTAAGCCTTATTGAGCTCGATTCGCTCGATTGGGGGCCGCCATTATGAGATGCAGACGACGGAGGAACTTTGTCTCCAGCTTTCAGGGGTGAAAGTTTCTTCCTTTCTGAAGGAACGTACAAGAGCGTTCCTCTCTTTAAGGAGGACTATATATAGAGTTATAGACCCTTTTTTCTAAAAGTGTAGTCTTAGCTTGAGGGTGAACGGAGTTTAGCATGGACATTTTCAGGGCTCCTTCAGTTTTTTGCCGCGTGGTTGTTTTAGGGCACATAAAATAAACAATATTATTATTAAATTATTTGGTGTCTCTTTGTGCTTAAGTGGAACTTCGTAAATACGAAACCAAAATAAATCACCGGTATCACTTTAGTGTCACGAAATATGATCACAGCCAAAATATTACGTCAAAGTGAAGCCGCCTACTCCACTTCGTTTCAGCTTAAGTTCAGAAGCAGCCGTTGCGAGCGCAAGAATGTGGCCCTGAACAGTGCCTCCACTGCACGAGCGCGCGTGCTTGGCTGGGAAGCTGAAAGCCCGGATCTCGCGCTTGTAGCATCGGCTGCGTCTGGACTTAAGCTAAAATGAAGTGAACATGATTAAAATTGCGCACAAACAGAACGGAACAGTAAAGAGGGAAGAGAGAAGAGACAAGCGCAAACTCACAACTCGATGTATTGAAGAAGAAAAAAGAACAGCCCGCGGTATCAGCTCGAGCCGAGGCCACACTCGCACGGGGGCACCCGAGCGAGTGTGGCCTCGGCTTTATCCCGGCTGAGGGGTACGAGAAAGGATCACGCTTTCCGTGGGGGTTTGCCAACTGAGTTGATCGAGTAACGTTAGACCTCACGTCGCGGCCGTACAGCTGATGATCATTGTTGCCATCTTTCTATCAGATAAGTTTGGTTTTGCCGTAGACGTTCGAAACCAAACTTGAGCTGTGATATTTTTAAAAGTGCACACAATATCAAGAAACAAATTATGCCTTGTAATTCCGGGACACTGCATGAGCTGAAAACAGTCGCAATTCCAAATTGGAAAACATTGACTGGAGTTGCCCTATAAATTCTCGTGAAACATTCTGATTATCGTGTCTTTACTCTAAAAAAAAGGAAGATAAATATATTTTGTTAAACGTTTATAATAAATGAAATGTGTTCATATAATTCATTTGCATTAGTTTAAAAAAGGAATGTGCACATCAGTTGTGGTTTCGTTTCGGTTTCAACTGAAATCTAAAGTTAGGGGTTGTTAGGCTTATGTACCTTGTAACACATGGTAACACTCACTGATCTCAATGACAATTGCTGGATCACGTTTGCCCGCTCCACGAATGCGGTCACTGGCGGCCATCTTTAGGTAGAGTTATATCACCTCTAGCCAAGATACAGCTGCTGAAGCCACTTGGCAGCCATCATCATCCATCCATGGCAGACGGTGTTTCGGCAGTTGTGGTGGCAGGCTGCCATCAAAATAGCGTGTGTGATATTCCGTGATTGATTGAAATTGTTTGACGAAACATGTTTTTAAAACCCGGCGTGAACGGTAGCCCGGTCTTTGAGGACCCGGTGAAAATTTCACGAAATCGCGCAGCACCGGGGAAAAGCAGCACAGCACGCATTGAAAGTCGCATCGAAAGAAGCATCGAAAGCAGACGCCGGTACGTAGTCTGCTTTCTATGCGAGCTGCGCTGCTTTCCCCCGGTGCTGCGCTTTCGTAGAACTTTCACCGGGTCCTCAAAGACGAGGCTACCGTTCACGCCGGGTTTCAAGAATCTGCTTCCTCGAACAACTTCAATCAAGCACGAAATATCACACACGGTATAGTGTACTAGATCTACGGCTATTTTATGGCAGCCTGCCGCCATTGCGCGGTCCGCCATATTAGTATGATGGCTAGAGATGATATAACTCTACCTAAAGATGGCCGACCGTGGCCGCATTCCCGTCCATAGGCGGAGCTGGTCAAACGCGATACAGCAATTGTCATTGAGATCAGTGGTAACACTTGACAACTTATTTGGGCTCGATGACAGTTGGGAGGTGCCAACGATCAATGACGTTATAATCGTTGAAACGGCTTGTGTAACAGGGGTGTTACTTTATATGTATTGCAAACTTTAGAGATACGGTAATGCCTTAACATTTCAATACAGAAACTCACTTCGACGAAAACAAACACCAATTAAAAATGTATTAAATACAGAAGGCAAAAGCAGTTATCTGAAATCCCCAAGGAATAATGTAATAGGTGTGCATGCAAGCCCATAGCCATATGTAACAATGACTGTAAATACCACAACCGAAATCGTGCGGTCATTTATGGCTGTCAAAAGTAGTCCTGTGAAACGTGGAATATGCATTTAATTTCGCCAAAAGAGATAATGTGATTAGATTTCTCTTCCTATTTTGATTTATAAAAAGATTCTTTTATCGCGTTCCGTAAATTATTTTAATTTTGATTTAGCTCAATTATCAATTAAACAGACCAGTTCTAACTCCGAAAAATGTTCAGTGTGTTCAGAATAAAATTCTTCGAAATCGGATTCACTTTGTAGATCAATGATTTCTGTTCCTAAACATGTTAATCGCTTGCGGAGCATTTGTATTTAGGTGGAATAGGATACATAGTTGATTATTCTCGTATGGTCCAGGTGACACTCAATCAATTACTCACTTCTATGTGACACGGAATAAAACGTCTTTCTTTCAATGTTCAGATGTGCTCCACCATTATTTTTTTAATATTACCAAACACATGATCAAAAATCTTCGCCGTGGAGCTTTCGGTAATTTTATTGAACGCATCTGTGCGCAATTTCCATCCAAAGGTTGAGTATTTGTCTCCATTTTTCTTTCTCTTTCGCCACTTTTTCAGGCAAGCCTGACAGTTCCACGCTTGGGATTGTTGCCACAAACGACGGGTGTGAGGCGTGTCAATGTAGGCCTGCATTAACACGCCTCACACACATCGTGCGCGGCAACAGTCTTCAGTGTGTTACCATCAGGATTGCCTGAAAAGGATTTGGGATTTTTCGTGGCCCAATAGAGTTGAAATTTCTTGTGGCTGATACGACAGCATCCGTATGCTGTCGTATCAGCCACAATAAATCCCAACTCTGTTTGGCAGGATCGCTCTAAAGTAAAAAGAAATGCATGAGTTATTGCCGTCTTTCTTAACTATCATAAGCCCCTTACCGTCAGTCATTCTACGAAAATGGCTGCTAACTGCCGTTCCGACTCGTCTTTAAGCCTTTATATCCCCCAAGGCAACGTTTGTGATTGCTCATGCTCTTCCCAACTTTGTCGTATTGATGCAGCGTGACTCCGGTGCAATACGTGACTGACAATTACTAGCGTTAGCAGCTTCACTCGGCGTCTACTTCACATTTCAGCGAAACGTGACCTACCCGAGCGAACAAAGGCCAATTAATGCAGAGCGTCGTCATGACCAAGTTCAACACCATTGGTGCTGCGCAAAGCTATAGCTATAGCCATCGGCAGCTTGGTTTCGCACATGGCTCAGCGGGTCCATCAGTTGAAAGAAAGAGGAAACACTCTTCAACGTAAATCAAGGAGTCAGCAAACTGCCTTTGGGTTGCTCACGGCATAGGGATCCTCGTCTTCTCGGTAGATTTCTTAGCATGCCTGGGGAAGCACAGGCTTGTTGCGCCTCAACAGTGGCACTACGAACTGGGGGCTACTGTAGAACCTCCACATACCGTACTCATCCTCAGCAACAAGGACATTCTTAATAACCTTTCGTTCTTCTTGTTTGTTTTTTCTTTTTTAAGCTAAAGATCCGTAGCTTTTTACAGCGAAGCTGTTATGAGCAAGGATCTGGAAAAAAATGCGTCCATGGATGTTAACGAAAAAACTCCCATTTAAACGGTGCTCTTTCGTTCTGATAGGTCGTGGCCAGTATAAAGAAAAAGAGGGGGCAAGCCGCGTGAATCACCCTTCCTAGGCGTTATTAGATAGTGAAGTACTGATCCCTTGTTATCATTTACGGTCACCGACTCCGCTAAGAGTGCGCTGTGACGAGGCTGCAGAACGCGCCGATCTAACATACTTTTCTTTCGCTTCGCCGATGCTGATAAAGAAACTTGGGCTCAATCGGAAACAAAACTGTCCTCGAGGTGTGCCTCAGAAAATTTGGTTTAGAATTAACTTACAACGTCGTGTACTGAAAGAGCTCATCGCCTTTATGTATGTATCTGTCTTTATGCAATCAATATAGCAATTCGCATTAACGTCGCTGTAAAACGTAAAATAGCTACCAACTAACTGGCTGTGTTTCTTTGTCTCATTGACGTAGCCATTTCCTAGCGACTTTATCAGTTGCCCTTTGGACTCGCCATGGGTGAGCTGCGCGTTGTTCGCTCTGAAGAGGAAGAGCACGCCTACAAGGATCGTCGGCGCGCTCAACAGCTCGAATGTGTGCGAAAGCGTCGAAAAGCCGAACGCGCTGCGGCCCAACGTGGTGCGGCCTCACGTTTAGCAAGAACGTATCCGAAGTCAAACTACAACCAATGGCGGTTTACCATAGTGAACATAAGACAATGATCACTTTAGTCACAAAGAATTGAATAAAAACAATTAAACTACGAAGTCCTGTACATGTCTTCATTGCCATTATATGTAAATGGTATAGATGTCGTATAGTTGTCGTAAAGTTGTCGTAAAGATATCAGCTTCGCCGGTCCTCCGTTACTCACGTGAAGTGAATGTGCTCTACAATTTGTTTTTAAGAATCGAACGTGTTTCTTTTTTTAATAAACCCCTTTCGAAAGTCAGTTGCCGATTATTAGCAGGACGGAACTACTACACAACTGAGGGAACAACTGCATTGAGGAACGTGCCAGTCATTCCATAAGATAGCGAACGTAGGAGCTCGCCCAACACTACGAGCCAACGAGCCAGTCAAGAAACGCCGAAAGTGCAACGTCACCGCGCTCATCACCTTTTTATTTGAGTGTGTTTTTTTCCAGTGTTCCGTGACGTTGAGGTTTTAGCCCGGCATTGTGCAGGAATTCCACAGCTGTTAAACGAGGGCAATATTTCAAGGAGGTCTATATAAGACAAATATAAGCGGGCAAGTAGAACTGCGCGGTTCACGTGGACCAGACCGCGTTCAATCATCTATTGAGCTGTCATGAAGTTTCTTCAAGAAAGTGGAATCGCGACATTAGTACGTCGTTTGCTACCGAAACCTTCAATATTGCGCGTTAGTCTTGAACGGTAATGTCTGCGAGACCAGATCTATGACATGCATTGTGATCGTATCAATTCGACATTGCAAGTGAAACGATATGCCAACCGCCTTTTGCACCCCGTCTGGCATCACACTTTGTGTCTTAATAGGTCTATTTCCGCGTATAGTTCACCACACTTTGCACATTTTGAGCTTCCCCTTCAATGAACATGGTTGTAGGCAACACAGCGTACCCCAATATCCGCAGTTAACTTTTCGAAATCCTTGGTTTGTCACCACGATCAAAATGTTCTACCAATTGGCCCTTTGCTACATCTATTCTCCTCTCCCCTGCCCGTACGTGTCTTTCCCCTACGACGGCCCGATAACATTTACGGAAAGGTATTTTCCCCATTCCCGTCTAATTGTTACAACAACAATAACAACAGTCAGTGTTCAATGGTCTTCATGCCATGTAAGATCCGTACCGGCAGAAGGGCCGCTGCATTTGTTTGCTAAGTCCAGAGTTGGGCTGTTGAATCGTTGTTCCGGTACTCGTCGTAACGGAGGCTGCAGTTGTAGGAATTTGCCACGAGCAAAATTAGAAAGAACTCCGTCTCGTCGCTGGGACACTTCATCATCGTCTACTTCGCTGCAAATGGGCCAGACATTGACTTGGAGTAAATCTAGCGTCCCTTGTGCTGGGTAGTGGTTCTTTCTTAGCTTGAAGTGAAGCGAAAGCTAGGTGCGCAAGGTCACAACTTTGAGAGGTGCTGATCTTGTTTATTAGCACGTACAGTGAAAGCAGCAACAGAAGCTACGAGCATGGGGTCGCAGTCTTCACTTCGGTCCAAAGTAACCATTGAACTAAGTGCCAGGTAGACGGACATACCTGCGGAACTGCAGATTCGTCCGTAATGACGTCAAGGCCCCTTCATAAGCATATTCTTCTTTTCCCCGGACCTGGTTCTCTTAATTTGTCCGCCGTATGAATACACCTTAAAGATCCGTTAGTTTCTCGAGCCCGAATGTGAACAAGGAGCTGCAAAACTTGGGAGACATCGGAAGAAAGTCTGATTTGCAGGGTTTACAGACCTACCAAAAAACCAAGTATAACCATTTGCTATCTGGATTATTGAACTGTAAATCTATCTGCATTCTAACTGGACTTCTGGTCTCCAGGAAATATACAGTTGTCTGTAGTCAGAAGTTTAGGTTTTCAGAAATAATTCCAGTTAAACGTTCAGTTTCATAATCAATATACAAAAAATATGGTGGGTTTTCCGGTAAAGATATGTTGTTGTTTTTTTTTAATTTTTAATCTTTATTCCGAATAAAGATAGCTAAGAGTTAGTGCACGTCCTGTTCAAGACCCCTCTCAGAAGTTCAAAATCCATCAGAATAAACTCCTTTAAAGAAGCGGCAAATCAGCAGGCAATCTCGCGCTTATGGGCGTGCGGGGGTTCATCGATCCTTTAAACGAGTTTGTTTTGGAGTCAATTTACGCGCCAATCTGACAGGGCTATTTCTCGCTTGTCATGGACCTCTTTGTGCTAGTTAAGTTTGCCTTTAAATGCACTAAATAGACATGCAAACCATTTTACTGATATTATCTATAGGCGTTAATACACTCTATGTATACATGTGTGTGACAATGGTCACCGACAGTTCACATCATCATATTATCGCTCTGCAGTCGATCAGCCTGCCGAACTAGACGATAATAAGCGGAAAACCGAATCCCAACGCAAAAATGTTAAATATGAAACCACGCTCTGCATTCCTTATGTTGTCAGGGGCAATCAACAGATTACAAAATCTGTATAAAACTTTGGTCGCATAGTAATTAATGCTCTATGCTGGGAAACCTAATCGCCTCAACGAAGTATTCACTAGACACGTGGCGATATCTTCGCATTTCCAAAAGAATCCCGTCTTACGTCGCCCCCATCAAATAGCCCTGGGTTCAGATCACAAAATAGGCCGCCATCAGACAAGCATGCGTACCAGAGAAACAACAAATCACACATAATTAACGGCACCGTGCAACGGTATCGGGTTGAATTTTTTTAGAGCGCAGCTCTTAGGCACTAGTTTCCGTGTTTTACAGCGTCAGCGTCTCCGTCGCCGTCGACGTCGCCTTCGACGGAATCGGAGGAGGAGGGGAGGGTACGCAGGAGGGTGGGGCGAGGGCACCGAGGAGGAGGAGGGAAGGGTATGAAGGAGGAGGAGGGGAGGGTACGGTTGAAGAGAAGGGGGGTGTGGAACATGAGGGGAGGGTACGAATGAGAAGAGGGAGAGGGTATAGAGGAGGAGGACAGGAAGAGGAGCAGGGGAAGATAGGAAGGAACAGGAGGGGAGGGTACGCAGGACGAGCGGAGGGTGTGAAGTATATCCCTCCTCCCCCTCGTCCGTACCCTGCCCTGCTCCTCCTCAAGAGCTGCGCTCTAATTTCGCATAACAGAGACTTGTAAACGTCTTTCATTTTTTTTTATATTTTTACGCAAGCGTAGTTGGGTTACTAGTGTGACCAAAGTATGCTTGCACGCAAGACTAGTGACTGAAGAGCGTCCTTTCGCGACATAATTTAAACGATGAAAGAGTTTATTCTTTTTATTTAAGTCGCTACTTTGCGATACTGAATAGTGTTGAGACGGGGATCATCGTATTGACATTGCGAAGGCGATTGCCCCGAGGTGGTAACATTCAAATGCGGCTCATAAACTGCACAGGAGCATAGCCGAACCCAAGAATTAAGCAATAGCCGAACCCAAAGAGTGTATGGAACTTAGCACGTAGCATGTGCTTTGCCAACCCCAGCGCGTAGCTATTCGCAACTCCGGCCCGCCTCTCGCCCTCTCGCGGACGAACGGAGAATTAGAGGAGCGGGGACGGCAGCGGTGGCGGATCGTGGAAAAGGTGTCAGGGACTGTCGGCCTTGATGCGAGAAGCCGTTTTAACGGAAAATTTGAGCGCGTTAAAAAAGGAATTCTTTTGCTCCGCCTTGTAACGGCGTTGCACGAAGGACCGGGATGTCTAATTTCATTAGGGACTTTTTGTGTATCGCAAACGCTGCCGATTTCTGGTCCTGTGCATGGCCGCTAGCTCTATCTGTGCTCAACGTGACGGCAAACGCTCCCGCTACTAATGCAGAGCTCTAGCTTACAGTCCACGAGAAGTCCATTCGTTGCCCTGAGTAGGAGAAAACTGGTTTCGCATCGGTATGTCGAGCAATACACATCGGGTTTGGGTTTGCGTTTTAAGGCCGTTACAAGTAACATACGAGGACCATAACAAACTTCATGATGAGTTTATCCCGAGAGTTCGTGAAATCCTCTTATGGCATGGCGGGAGGTCATTACAGTTGCACCTGGATGCGGCGTTTTCAAGACTGATTGAAATTCCGCTTTGTTCCGAAGGGACTCTATTACGCCGGTTCGTGCTCGAAGTCAATTTAGGAAAGGCCGTTCAGTCTCCTTATATTGCCAGATTATTTTAAAGTCATCTAAGTGAACATTTCAGCACGGTGAAAAGTTTAAGTACCTCTTTCGCCTATTTGAAAACTGTCAAGATCGTGTTCGTGCTGTCTTGCAATCTATGTTTGTTGCTATAGAGGACTTCCGCTTTGCGTTGCTTTGGTTACGTCTATAGAAAGGTATCGACGTGTTCTTCACTTAGATAGCCTCGCCACAGCACCACTATACACTGCAAATATGTTAAGCTGCGCATTTGTTTTCTTCGAGGACACGATATACGTTGTCCTTACATGTAAATGCAGAAGACTACAACGACGTAAAAAAATAGCGAACGTCAGTTTCCGTTCTTCTTTTCTTTATGTATGGGTTTAAAAGTTTTATATCTATTTTCACCTACCGGAAGCGTACAGTATTTTTTTTTTTACCAGACTTGATTGGAAGACACTTATTAAGAGGCAATTATTTGTCATCAACGGGTAATGGTAGGCTATAGGGGAAATATATCAAAGAATTTGGAAGGTAGTTCAGTAAGGGGTGCACGAATAAGAGACTTCGGGACACAACTCCTCTCGTGGTAGTAGACACATTCCATGAATCTCTGTGAAAACTTAGGACTGTAGCAATATACAAGAATAGAAATTTAAAATATAGAACGCTTAATGAACCACTTCATGCTTTAATAATCCAAACAAGCGCTGTCAGAGTGGTTATCAAGCCTTGTTATGTTTTTTTCATGGCTGATTTATTTTGTTTGAACTAATACGCTTCTCTGGCCGGCGTATAGTTGGCAAATGGTTCTTTCAATGCGGCGCAACATTTTTCATGTTGTTTTCTTTACATCTTTAACGAGATTGTGGGCTTGTTCAAAACTCTAAGCATTCTTTTTCCGCTAAAATGATCTCAACGACGCAGTGGCATTGTGTGTCAACGAAGAAAACGTTTCTTTTATTGTTGCTCGTGTTAAGTGCTTCTGACGCAAGCGGTTTTGCTGCTCCAAAAATTAGAGTCAGAGCCTAACATTAACGCCCCCGAGTGTACAAAAATATATCGATAATAGCAAGAACCAAGTCGGGAATAAATTTTACCACTTAGGCCAAAACTCCAACTGAGCTCATTCCGTCACTAAATTAGCTTTGATGCCAGTATTTTAAATAGTGAAAGTGAGGAGAAGCCGTTCGACGTATCTGCTTACGATAGTGCTATTTTCAAATAAAAAATAAAGAAAAAGCTCGTCCTTTTCTTTTTTTCTGGGGGGGGGGGGGGGGGGGGTTATCAGCGGATTGCTGATAACCGGAAAATTGGTGCTTAGGTTTGTGCAACTCGAGCTCGTTCGTTTGCGGGAAAATGCGAGCGGTGCGTTTTCGATGACGAATAGATATATCGCGACTGGAACAACGTCAACATACCGCTGCGACCCGCGTATATGATATTCATGTAGATACATGTGCCGACGCGGACGTCAAAAGGCAATTTTAGCTACTAAAACCAAAGCGAAAAGATAAATACACTAGCTTTGCGTCCGACTTGTTACAATCACGTGACACTCCAGGGGACATATCGCATATGTCCGAACTGTTCCGCTTGAGCAGACACAAAAGCGTTTTTGTGTTTCATTTCTTGCATTAATCGTGTAATAAACAGACGCATTATTGCATGCTGCAAAGAAAGATCTCGTTCTCAAGGTTCGAAAATGGACGTGTCTTAAAGTGAAGGGGAACCGAACCCTAGGTTCGGTTTCGGGGTTCGGTTCCATGCGAAAAACAAAACCTCCCATTCTGAAGTTCTCCACTGACACTAACTCTCAAAAGTGACCTTTTGTTTCCTTTTAGCTTGTTCGTGCGTTTTTGCTTGAGTTTGATTAGGACTCTCACATATACTTTCTAATCACCAGCTCGCATGCACACAAGAAATTAACGTCATCAAGTAATTCTGCTCTAAGTTTGAAATACATGATAAAAACGTATTTTACTTATTAAATATTTTATGCACTACGAGGTTTGCCTGTATTACAAAAACATGCGTTCGGAATAAAAAATAATATTTGGGCAAATATTAATTAATCTTTCAATCAATCTTTACAAAAAACTCAAGCGTGATTCGTTCGATCAAGTACTTTCGCTGTCCGGAAGATTGGGATGCGTGCATTTTTGATCTCAAAATTAAGAGATCTTAGTTTTGAGCGTGAAATCGATGCTCGCATGACAGAAACTGTTCGCTCTTGACGGCCGCGGCTCGCTGCATCTTTGATTTCGCAGAGATCTGCCTTAACAAAGTTGCCCAGTCCATTGTAAAGCATTAAACTACTTAAAGAAACCAGTAGAAGTGGAAAACGTAAGAAAAAAACGATTTTATTACGAAACACACGAAACATAGCGGTGATGTTTCCCTTTAAAAGCATGCAAACAAGACCGTAATCCGAAGTGTTCGCGGCTTCCTGTCATGGCGGCTGGAAGTGGCCCGAATGCCACGTATGCAAATAAAACCGATGGTTCGCTGAGTACCTTCAGCTACATGTCGCCTGCTTTTGACGCGACCGGGCGGTAAACTGACGGGCCGCTGCCACCTTCCGTCGGTCGTTGTGCCAGTCTGAGGGTGTATAGAGAGCAGACGGGCGCCGCAAGTAAAAAATCAGTTACCGTTTTGTTTTCTTCTTTTTTTTTTACTTTTCACTAATGTAAGTAGGGGTGTGCGAATATTCGTAATTTCGAATACAAATCGAATATTTTCTTTATTCGAAACCTATTCGATTCGAAAATTGCGTATTCGGAAGTTCCCGAATATTCGGCTTTCGCCAAATATTCGGAAAAAACGGCGAATATTCGCAAAACTACGAATATTCGAGCAAGTAACGAATACTCTGCTTGTTACGCATTCCCCTATGAACATGTTTATTCACTGAGAAAGGCGTATGATCCGAGCGTTATCGGTCTGCTCCGTTTCTATCTGTCCGATGGTAGCAAGACAGGATCAATTTCGTTTTTTTTTTTCACCAAGCCCTTTGTTGTGTGGCGCTTGTATAGAAATATGTGATGCAATTGCACGTTCTATAACTTGATGCAATAAAATAAACCTCGAGAGTGAAATATAAATATAAAATATATCTCGAGAGTGTTATCTAATGTGAATGTTTGAAAATTAAATTAAAAAAAAAAAGCTAGGGGCGAGCAGAACATTGCATCGCCATCGACAACAACTCCTGCCACCAGTGCCTGCCACTCCCGCTCAGTCAAAATTAGAGATATCGCGAACCTGCCCAGTTTCGAGTTCGACTAAGTTTAACTTTTTCGACCCTTCAACGTGATGTTCGACAAAGGTTCAACTGAAGTTCTACTTTTGTGCGCATGCGTTAATATTACAAAAACAGAAAAGAAAAACTAATTGACTCAACTGGCGGAGGAAAAGTGCACTATTTGTTGGGTTTATTGGCATCACAGGTTCACATTAATAACTAATTAAAGCGTTAAAAGCGCATATTTTCACTTGTATATGGAGTAAACATTGGTTACCGTTTTATAAAAAATAAAATAAACTACTTTCTATAATATTTGTTTCCCAAAATTCGAAATATTCGTGTAGGAGCCGGGCAACACTGTCCATAAGTCAAACTTCTGTTCGAGGCGAGAACGGGAGTTTTGAGGACGAGGACGTATAGGGCTAAATTTCAGGAGATAGACACATTATGTGCTGCCTGCCATAATGAGAGTGACACACTTGAGCACTTGGTAATAAAAAGCACAGGGCTTCGTCCTGCCCTCCCTGAAGAGGTAACAGATCTGGCCGGGGCCCTGGGGTTTGCTGGCGACGATGGAGGAGAAGAGGATTACAGTCACAAAGAGGCGATTAGAAGATTGGTGGAAATTATCTAGGGAAAATTGAATGATGCAGAACTAACTAGCACAGCTGGGGACAGGCGGGACAGAGGAAAATTGGGACTCCCTCCCGCATGGCTCCGCCCCAAAGTTTCAAACCTGTCCCCCAGTGGTTCCGGTGCTGGGGTAACGCCGAAAAGGTTTGACCAGAGGAAAATTGGCGACTCAATCCCGCGTGGCTCCGGCCCAAAGTTTCAACCCTGCCCCCCAGTGGGTCCGGTGCTGGGGTAACGCCGACAAGGTCTGACCAGAGGAAAATTGGCGACTCCCTCTCCGGGGGGAAGAGGCGGGGGGTGGTGTTTTAAGTTTTTTTGCTCGATCACCCAAAGGTCACCCTGGTGATATCCCACACTGCCTGGTGATAGTTAGGGGAAGAAAAATTGGCCTTAAAAGGGCGGGAGGAATCAAATGTTTGTCTTTCTTAGACTTAGGCTAGGTGGCGCAAGCTACCGCCAGCTACAAAGGGTATAGCCAGTAACATCCATCCTTCTTCGAACTGGATGGAAATTTCGCAGGTTTCCCGATTCAAGGGTCTTTCTACTGGCGGAAATGTCACGGCGCGTAGGGAGCGCTTACTTTTTGAACAGTTGAACAGCTAATTTTCCTACTCGAGAATTGTAATGAGTGCATTACTAGAAGCATCTTTAGCCTGCTGCAGCCCAGTAAAATGCAGTTGCATTGATTTATTTTGAAAAGGCAATAAAACCTGCTGTTACCTCTTATTTTGTAATTTTTCATTACAAGACACATATTCGATATTCGATTCGATATTCGAAGTCCGTTTTTTGTCTTATTCGTATTCGATTCGTATTCGAAAATCTCAATATTCGCACAACCCTATAACTTAGTTGTTTGCACATTTTGATGCAATGCGTTCACCAACTTCGGGTAGATCTGTGGTAAATTGTAGCGCGATACGTTACCAAACCGTTTTATTCGGTCACCTTAAAGTCTTCCCACGAATTTGACGTCACGCTGTATTTTCTAAATGTCATTTGTTTTACGGAACAATGCTGCTTTTAATCGAAGAACAACTGGGCTGTAAAGACATTCCCAGGGACTCTATCTTTGTGCGCTCTTTGACCTTCCCAACTTACAAGAGACTGGACCTGGTATGGACAAGATGCCTTTAAAAACAATGGGGTCACTTGGGAAGATTTGGGCAACATGTTCCGTTTGCACCACGACTATCCTCAAGACAAATTGGGTTCTGCAAGTACCTACAGTGTGACAATGTATTTCATTGGGTTAGAAGCTTAATACTCATCATATGACTGACAAGCAGCCTGGCACGACTGAAAAGCAACCTGGCACGATCACAGTACAGTGAATTTCATAGTTTTACTGTACCAAGGTTCTAATAAGGACGGGGAATGAGATGTTGACGGGAGTTTATTCCGACATAAAGTCTATTTACATCTGCTCTACGGCGGCACATCCATTAACCACGCGAATAAGAGTGCTGATTTCCTGGCTATATATTTGCGAGACATAATGTTTGACATCCGATGGCAGTTGTCTGGTCAAACACTTTGCTTCCCAGATTTTAGAACAAGAACCTTTCAACGAAAGTCATCTGAGATTCAATTGCCAGTATCCAGAGGCTTGTGAACATCCCAGACGTAATACACTGCTCGGAGTTTTCGCCCAAAAGAACGCAAGAGTGCGTGATATTACAAAACAAACGCGGAAAAATTATGAATTGGTAGTCTTCAAACTTGCGAGCTGGGTGTTATGGCTGGGATGCTCACAAACCTCTGGATACTGGAAACAGAATCTTAGATCTTTCCATAGTAACCCTGGAGCAAGGGGACAAAGAGGGACGGGCTGTGTTCAGGAGTTTTGTGTCTATCCGTCACTTTTTGTCCCCTAGCTCCAGGGTTACTATGTCTATCCTTAACCAGCTCGCCTGCCTCGTTGCGTTAATCTTATATCTCGGGTACTCCCCAAGGATATTCAGCAGACATCTAAACAATGAAATCATCTATAACCTTCCACAGTTTCCCGACTGAACTGAAATATCCTAGACGAACAAGACCTTGTGAATATAACGCATTCTCTTGCACACTTTCTTCGAAAATAAAAACCCTCACAAAGAAATATTTATTCTGCCTCTTTCTGGAAGGTGTGAGAACGATATTGCTTATCGTTCTTAGAATAAGTGTTTTTGTTTACTTTATGATATACTGGATCAATAGCAATGTGAGTCCTCACACACATCCACTGGTATATTCGTTTCCATTGTTTTCACTGCAAAGCTTCCACGTGCTACTAAACCTACGAAAACATTTCCATCTGATAATCATACTCGTCCTAATTCTCGTAATGACTTCTGGCTATGAAGGATTCCTGATATCTCTGCTCCAAAATATACCATTAGAAGGTGAAGACCACAGTTTCTTGGGTAAGAAACCAATTATTTACAAGAAAGTACAAACAGAATTTTCCAGATATGCAATATGCAACCGTTGAGTGCGCCGGTCACTTTCACTGGGACTCACAGTTAGCTCGAAAGTTTATTTTTATTCCACCAGTTCCTCGGGCTAAAACACCAAAGTCATCGCAAGATATCTTATAATTTAGACCTTGTCCCGGTGTAAAATTCATCACTTGCGTCACTTTGAGGACCTCAAATATTGACCTTGTCACCTTTCATTTAAGCCCTCAAAAACGCTACCAGAAAAGCCCTCGTAGCAGGTCTCTTTGATCAAGCAGAAAGCCTCTTAATACGTAGGATGAACTACTGTTCCCACAATGCGAAGCACCCTTCCCCGAAGAATGAGCTGACAGTGAGCAACCTCAAGCCTGTTTGTTTTCCGGTCTCCAGGTCTAGGCGCTTCCGTAGGGGCGCTTCTGCTCTCGCTTGTAGCTTTCACGCCGATTTTCTGTGCCAAAATCTGTCTCACAGGACCGCCTCAAGTGAAGGACGAGAAAAACGTTGGATTGTTCTCAACTCTGTGCAGACTGGTTTAGACGTCTTTATGTGGCAGGGGCAGTTTAATGCTGCGAACAGAGCCTAATATTGTGTGCTCTTAGTCTGGACTTATCGAGTTTGTTTGTACTAAAAGAAAACAATTTTGATATGAAATGATCTAGCTGTCTGAAGTTCCTTTTTTAGCAACGGGAAATCTCTGCTAGGATTTTCTTATTTCTGTCCCAGTGACGAGTTTGTTACGTTTTGAAGGTACACTTATTGAATAAAAACGTTTCCCTACTGCATTTCTGTGACACTATTCCAGACTACCTTCACATTAATCCCGACTTCGCTTTAATATTTTACGATGTCCGTTAGGAGAAAGAAAACATTTCAAAAATAAAATGTGATTGGACGCGAAACTATAAACCTTAACGGCGCGGCCAGTCACGCTCGCCTTAAGATTCAACTTGGGGAGTTAGCCAGCTTATTGGGCTCTTGGGGCCTTCGCTCTAAATGAGAAATTTAGCCAGGGCAGTACCACTGCTATTGGGTATTTAACGTGTATCACGCATTAGTGACACACGACCGGACGCCGGTACGATGTTCATCTAGGTTGAAACGGGCAGGGGTGGTGTCTGAACGCAAAATCCCTTGATTCTGCAGCGCGAGCCTTCGCTCTGCGTGCTCGAAGCTGCAGTACACCAATGTACATGCGGCCACCAATGACCCCCCCCCCCCCCTCCACCAGACGAACTTCCAGCAACGTACAATAAGAGAAATACTCATAAATTCATATAATACATATATCTTCAATGAATAGCAGGAGAGCAGCGCAACTGGGGTGTTGAGTGTTTGCCTTCATTCTCGTACGTGATAGTAAGGTCAACGTTACATTACACAAGGCATGATCAAAAAAAAACTAAATCTTTATAACTCAGATGAAAAGAAATCTCCCTCTGAGCCGATCGCAGTGATAGACTCTCCGGATGTTTTGGGGTTATGTAGAGGTATGATATTTATATAGTTGGGGAAAACGCTTTAATAAGACGCTTGACAAGCTCCACGCACCATCGGCTTTGGGAGAGACAATAGTCATCCGATTCAAAACTAGCAGGGTGGAGATCGAACCCCAAGCGCAAAAGGAATCCATTCATACTTTCGTTAAGAAACAGTAGACATGTATTAAAATTTACTTATTTCTCTGTTAAATGCCATATGTGACTAGGACTTAATGGAATGAGCCTAAAAGTGTTCGTCGGGACCCTTCACAATCTACGTAAAGTTAAAGCTTCCGAACCACCATTGTGATTTCTAAAGTAGTCAAAGATTTTTACTTCTATTCCGATGCCTTTGAGAGGACTGTCTAGGTCGTCCGCAATGACGTTGTTTGCATCCTTCGTGTGTGTTGTTTGTTCTTTTGTAGACGAGCATGTCTGGCAATAGCTGAAAGAAAACAAAGAGTGTGATAGCATTTTGATCTATACCTCTTGTTCTCTGGGTTTTTTAAGTCCTAGTTGAAGCGGTACTTTTATAAACATAAAAACTTCAATTATACCATTGCTGACGCTAAACGACCATCAACCGCGTGTACGCAATATCACAGAACAAGGAAAGCGTATGAAGCTGCTTTCGAGCTCAGCACTATTCCATTAAAAATACCTATTTCAGTATTGCTCTCACGCTGGCCAAAATACCATCTGCTAATGTACCGTTTCCTTTCCTTGCGAAATGACTTTTTTTTTTTTAAATGCTGTATTTTGTCAAAAACCCCTGTTTACCTCATATAAGCTTCTTCTTGGAAAGAAACCGCCATGGTGTATATATATGAAAGAACCTGAATTTCGCCATGCTAACGAAAACAAATATACGACGATATCGTGCACTTTATTCGTGCCTTTTATTTATTTATTTCATTGCCTTCAAGGCCTGAAGGCGTTACAGAAGAGAGTAATAATCAAAAACAAAAAAAAAAATTAAAAAAATAAAGCAACATATATTCAATGCAATAGCATAAAAGAAACAAAGGCGAATTAATAAGACAAAAAATATGTTTCAATGGCAGATTTAAAATTGAGTGGTTCTGCTGTGGTGGCGATCAAGGCGGACAGAACTTATGTATCCTCGGAGTCTCATTTTACCTTTAGACAATGCTGCACATAGTCAAGACAGAACTCGACTGGTCACAACATTATCGGAATCTCGATATTTGTGCTCTCGTAAATTTAATTAATACTCGACAAAAGCAAGGAACTTAACCTTGTTTTCGTCGAGTGAACTTCTCGATAAATAAGGCGTCAACCTCCAGCCCTCAGTCACAACAGAAGTTATTTCATCCTGGTGACAATTCTTTTAACATACAACCAGTTTCACATGAAGTTTGCCATTTTTCTCGTTGTCATTTTTGTCGTAAGCAAAACTCCACGTCGTCATAGGGGTTTTTGGTTCCCCAAGATGTCTCTACGATCACGGTCCCAATCCTCATGTCCTACCCTTCTTAAAGCAGCTGCCTTTTCCGGCACAAATGTCTTCGAATTCGGCACCTTGCAGCGCCAACGGTTCTTGCCATGTTATTTCGCTCGAAATGAAAAGCATCCTACTGTTATAATAATAATAATAATAATAATAATAATAATAATAATAATAATAATAATAATAATAATAATAATAATAATCAATCAATCAATCAATGTTTATTAAAGTGTCCAGGAATAACCAATCGGCCTTAGTGCTGGCACACTAAAAAAATGAGCAAAAACACACATACATACACACATACACACGTATTCAGAAGGAGAACGTAGTTCACCAGTCTGAGAATACAAATATTAACAAGTATAAAAGACACTCAAATCAACAAGGGAAATCAAAAGCACAAAACAGAGACATCACCAGCTGTGAGAGCAAAAAGCAAATACTTGGATAACGTACTGACAAACATCAACGCTTCAACTGATCAGCCCTTTTCTTGCAAGAGGAAGTTTCGTACAGCATTTCCGAACTTGCTCCCGCATGAGTTAAAAATATCAATTGTGTCAGAGTAGCGGTTATAATATTCAGCCGATCTTTGGATCGGGTTTAAGTGGCTAAAATGTCGAGCTATATAAAAAGATGATTGTAGCCGTGTAGGCACACGTGGAACTCTAAGGCTCACTTCGGACAGAAGGCTGGGAGAGTTAATCGAGCCGTGCAGGGTCTTAAACAAAAACAACAAATCTGCCTTCACCCGACGCTGCTGCAGGCTCAACAAGTTGACGAGTTGCGAGTTACACCCACCGTTCAAACAAGGATCACCTTTCTCAAGGTAACGATATTTAAAGATAGAAATAGATAGTAATAATAATAATAATAATAATTTATTTTTATTAATAATTTTATTCAACGGAAGCAAATACGCAAGATACAGAGACGGGTCTGTCCAAGCCAATGGAGGCTTGACGGACAGGACCCGGCAGTCGAACGACAGGGTCGATAGCATCAACACAGATGACCGATACACTTCATAAATAATAATAATAAACAATAATAATAATAATAATAATAATAAATTTTATTGCTCCTCTTTGAGACTAGTCGAAATTAATGCAGGTTCGTCAAAGCCATCGAGGGCATGTGGGACAAAACCTAAGTTGAAGTGACATCGAGTGAAGTTAAGAGTGAAAAGTTAAGCATCCCATAGCATCAAGAAAAGTATTAGAAAAAAAAAGAGCTGGAGCATTGTATCGGTATCAAGTAATAATAGTATAATGATAATAATATAATAATAATAATAAATTTTTATTCAACATTCCAAATATAACCACTTGAGTGTCGGGTCTGGTCAAAGCAGCAGAGGCTTGTGCGACCACATCCAGCATTTGGTTTGGCAGATCGGATATCCGCACGGACTCACATCACGTGCACGGAAAAAAAGAAAACATACACACACACATTTCAATGTTTCATCAGACTACACGCGAAATGTCAGAGTTGGTGTTTTAGTCGTGTTTGTATGTAACTTAAAGATGAGTCATGAAAAAAAAAACACTGAGTGGCACAGACTTTCGCGCACGAAATCACGCAAAAATGCAACAAGAAATATCGTATAGGAGACACGATTGTGTCTTGCTGAGCCAGGCAAATTCACTCAGGGTGTGTTCACACAAAAGACAAAATGCATAGGATCAAATAACAAATTTCACACAATACATCACTAGTCACTTTGTGTGTCAAAAAAAAAAATAAGCGCTTCAGTAAAAAAAAAATAATGACAAGAGGGAATACGCGATATGTAATAACAAAGAAATAAGAGTTAAAAGCAGTGAAGTTCACTGTCTATACACGTCGGAGAACGAGCTCCTCAGAAATTTCTTTAATGTCTTGTTTGAAGTAAGGAGAAGCAAAGAATCTGGGACTTCATTAAATATTTTTGGGACATAAATTGAGCGAATACTTCAACCGTAATGAGTCCTTAAGGCCCGTTCACACTTTTGCGACTGAGTTCGACCGAGAGAGACCAGACCTGCTTCTGGGCCTTTTGCGATCTCTTAGGACCAGCTCCGCTGCAGCGGAGCTGGTACAGCGGAGCTGGTCCTAAGAGATCGCAAGAGGCTTAAAAACCGGTCTGGTCTCTCTCGGTCGAACTCGGTCGCAAGAGTGTGAACGGGCCTTTACCCGTGGAGTTTGAAAACGCGGAGCAGATCTCATATCACGAAGTGGACTTGACGACACCTTGCACTCACTTCCCCAGAAGTGTCGCCAGATAACAGATTGAAGAAATAGTGAGTGAAAACAAGGTAACTCGAGAGAGGCAAACAAGTTCTCACAGGATGGAAAGTCTTTGTTATATGCGACACTTTTCTAAATTCCTTTTGAAATAAGATCAACTCTTAGATGCCAGAACTGAGGACAGTTAAAAAATACAGTGGTGCCGTATCTGATTATGCTGTAGGCTAACACGTGCATAATGCTCTTTTTAAGTGACAATGGTAGAAATCCTTTTATATGGTAAAGCAAACAAGAAACAGTTCTCAATCGTTGGCATATATAAGACACGTGTGTGTTCCACGAAAAATAACAGTGAAGGTTAAGGCCTAGATATTTCACTGAGTCAACATACTCAACAGGCTTACAATTATCACATGAGCAGCTGGAGTTACGTAGAAACAGTGGATAAGTCAAACTTACATTTTTTAATGGATTGTGAAAGCATATCAGCTTGGTTTTGGAAGCATTTACATGAAACTTATTTGCTAATAACCAGTTCATTATTTTAGTTACATCTGCTTGAAGCATTTCTATTGCACGCTGGTATATTAGATGCCATGAAAATATGAGAGTATCATACGCGTATTGCAATATGTTGGAAGTGGTCATTACTGTTGAAATATCGTTTACAAAAATGTTAAATAATAGAGGAGACAAAATGGAGCCCTGTGGAACACCGGAGGTTAAAGAAGCATGAGAACTGCGGACGTTATCTATTGATACAACTTGGGAACGATTCGTGAGAAATCTTTTTGGTAAATCATGGAACGGACCACGAAAGCCCACCCTATGAAGCTTGTCTAAAAGGATGGGGTGAATAGCGGTGTCGAATGCCTTGGAGACATCAATGAAGATGGCGCACGTACACTTGTTGTTGTCAAAGGACGAGTGTATCATGTTAGAAAAAGTCTCAAGAAGATGAGTGGTACCACGACCAGCTACGAACCCGTATTGATGCGGCGAGATTATGTTGTGCTTCTCAACGAACCCGGACATAACGACAAAAACATGTTTCTGTAATACCACAGATTATAAAAAAAGTTTAAAGATCGAATATTGGTATTGTGACGGCCTCCGCCATCAGCCCGTCATCCGAAGACGGTGACCACCCAGCCGGTGACAAGCGGCCCGCAGGCTCCGAGCGGCGCGTTGCCCAGGAACAGGGACGCGGACAGGGACGCGGGGGAGATGGCGAGGGGGAAGCGACAGCGACTCGTTCCGGGAACCGGTTCTTCCGCCGGAGACGTTCCCCGAAACGTAGAAAATAAACAGAACCATTGTGCGTTTCACAAGAGTCGGACGTCCTCTCTTTTCGTCGTCAAATAACACAAACAGCTACCCACATCATCAAAGATTTTCGATTTGTAGAGCAATAGTCAAAAGGCTTTATTCCGGAGATGAGACGCGTTATTACACCCGGCTGAAAGATAACTTTAAGAAAAATCCTAGTTGCTTCTGGCGATGTGCGCGTTCGCAAACCAAAAATGATGTCAATACCGTCGTGCTCAAGGCGGGCGATAAGATATGTTTCAAACCAAAGAAAGTGTGCGAGGCTTTTGCTGAACAGTTTAGCGCCTGTTTTTCGCAATCTTCTGATGTACCTGCGGCTATCGTTAACGAAGATTTTGCTGACTGCTTGGTATACCACGATGTAGCTGTAAATGAGGTGGCGTGTTCCTCGCGGAAGCTTAGGACGAAACTCTCAATTGACTGTGATGGCATTTCAAACTTTATGTCAAAGGATGTGGTGAAATATTCGTACCTGTTCATACATATGTATTTAACTTGTATCTAAAAAGTGGGTTTTATCCTTCCTATTGGAAAATGTCACTTGTAATACCAGTCTTTAAGTGTGGAAATTGTTGCGATGTTAATAACTTTAATTCTGTGTCTCTTCTCTGCGGCTTTTCAAATGTTTTTGAAATCGTAGTTTGTGAGCGCTTGTACTCCTTGTTTAAACAGAAAATTACACCATTACAGCACGAATTTCTCAAAGGTAGATCTGTATACAAAACGTAAGTGCTTTCCTCGGTCATAGTGGACCTACCATATATAACACCGGTCCGGTAGCTACAATTTATTTTGATATGACTAAGGCCTTTGACAAGGTTGACCACCAGATACTTTTGCTTAAACTAAAAGAATACGGGCTATGCCCAGTGTATAGTGCTTGGTTTGAAAGTTACCTTGAAAGTCGTCGAAATCGGGTTAGATTTTTTAACTGTTTGTCTGAATCATATGCATCTTTATCTACAGGGTGAAACAAGGAGACGGCAGGCTCTTTAAATCGTCCGGAAAATTCGGTTTCTTAACCTATCGCGCTACGACTTTGTGCAGCGTTGCCCACAGATGGTGCATTTTTTTTTGTAAAATTTGCGAAGAACGAACTTACCTGAGGAAAAAGTAAAGAAAGAAAAAGGCTTAGCTCCTATGGAAACGCAGCGACGCCACCGGTCTTCAAACAACACGGCGCCGTTTCGCACAAGAGATGGCGCAACGAACGCCACCAACGAACGAGCATACGCCTCACCCAGCGCAGGATGGCAGGCGAGCACGGAGGCCGTCGCCTGAACTCCGTTCGGAAGCGTCGGCGGACTTCTTTCGTCCTATGGCACTCCCCGCACCAAAGTACGACCTTAGCTCGTTCGCTGGGAGTTAAACGCACCATACCGACGTCAAACGTAAGAAAACAGCGCGAATAACAGTCGCAGAACCAAAGACAGACGCGGTAGTGAAGACGAACTTCAAAGCAGACGACATCAGTACCCCGAAAACAAAAACAGTCAAAATAACCCGACAAACCATTTTTTTAATCGATTATGTGTCCATTCAATGTGTTTTATTAGTAAGGATGATAAAATAATGCATTGACAACTGATATCAGAAAAACTCGAGCCGCTTTTGAGTCGAAAAGATTGTCTGCTAAAGGGCCGGCTCTCGGCGTCGTCTGCTCGTTCGTTGGCGGCAGTTGGCGTCGCGACCGCTTGCGCCATCTCTTCTCTCCTGTGCGAAACGGCGCCGTGTTGTTCGAAGACCGGTGGCGTCGCTGCGTTTCCATAGGAGCTAAGCCTTTTTCTCTCTTTACTTTTTCCTCAGGTAAGTTCGTTCTTTGCAAATTTTACAAAAAAAAATGCACCATCTGTGGGCAACGCTGCACAAAGTCGTACCGCGATAGGTTAAGAAACCGAATTTTCCGGTCGATTTAAGGAGCCTGCCGTCTCCTTGTTTCACCCTGTAGAGTTCCGCAAAGTTCTAACCTGAGACGACTTCTGTTTTTAGTGTTTATTAATGATTTACCGCCCTGGAATAAAAACTCTAAGACGCTCATATTCGCTGACGACTCAAAATTGTTCCGCAAGGTTGAAAATATTAGTGATTGCATATATATTCAATGTAATATCCGCTTTCTTGAACAATGGTGCTTGACAAATAGACTTCTACTAAACCCCGAGAAGTCAGTAGTGATGTCCCTTACTAGGAAGAAAAAGAGCATAATGTATGACAACACCCTTTTTGATGCACAAGTGCAGTGAGTGTCGCACGCGCGTGACCTTGGTGTGATTGTAACTCGAGATTAGATTTTCGTTTACACGTTTCTCGTATTGTTAATGATAGTCTCCGCTGCTTATGGCGTCATTTCGTGGTTGACAAATACGTTTCGTTTTCCTGAGTGTCTGTTAACCTTGTTCTGTGCACTTGTTAAATCGCGTCTTGAGTTCGCGTCCGTAATATGGAACTCTATTGCGATGTCACACAGCAATGTAATTTCATACCCCTGTCAGACGGGAAAGTAAATGTCATTTTGATCGAATGTCATTCACCGCTCGGCGAATCAGCTCGTGATCCTGGTTCTTCACGTGATCCTGGTTCTTCATCGCTCACGCTCCTTGGCCGAGCTGTAATGTCATTTTGCTTAAATGTCATTTAACGTGCCCGTCTGACAGGGGTATCAAATGTTCAGCGTAGATTTATACGAATTTTATACGATAGACATATTGGCCGCCGCCGCTTTTACGGCTACAACTCTTTTTTGGTGGACCTCTTCTTTTAACTCTGCATAATGGAAGAATTGCTAGAGATATTCACTTTTTACATCAGCTTGTTCAGCTATTGACTGTTAAGAGTTGTGGATGGCTTTGAGATACCGTGTGCCCTCCGGGCGGTCATCCAGCTGCCGAGACACTTTTTTATCCTAACATGCGATCAATCTGTCCGATGACACGATTGCAACAAACCTATAATGCCTTGTTATTAGATGATGACATTTTTGTTTAATTTCATTACTTAAGAAACATTTATTTATATTCTGTATTCACTCATTAGACAGACAGTACCACCCAGGCAACTTGGCTGTTGGCAGGCACCTAATAAAATTATTTATCTCATCGATCTATTGTTCTAAAGGCAGAAGCAACAATTTGTGTAGCATGATATGAAAAGGTGAGACTACTATCAAAATCAACACCAAGGTCACGAACTTGTTCAACACGTTCAATAGTAGAATTGCCGATAAAATATTGATGTGAAATGTTTTAGCGTTTTCTACACATAGACAGCACTTTTGTTTTATCTGGATTGACTAGCGAAAAGTTACATGAGAACCAGTTTGAGATACGTGATACACCTTCTTGCAAAGGAGCACAATCATCTTCCGGCTGGACTCTCAGATGAAGCTTAATATCGTCCGCAATAAGAGCAGTTTCGAATTTTGAATGCACACAATTCTATATAACTGATGAATATAAGAAAAAGTAGCGGCCCCAAATTCGATCCCTGAGGGACTCCCGATAATGGAGTAAATACATCTGATAAGCTATTCAAGATTTGTATTCTACTCTTCCTATCCGACATGTAACTATAAAACAAGTTTGAAAAAGACGACGAAGCGCCGTATAAAGAGAGCTTACACAAGAGTAAGTCATGATTTACCTTATCGAAGGCCTTTGATAAGTCAATATACACAATATCGACTTGCTCACGTGTAAGAACAAATGGGACAGTATGTTAAAGGAGAGAACAAAGGTTCGTTTCTACTCAACGGCCTTTTATAAATTCATGCTGAACAGTGCTTAGTTTACGATAAAGTGAAAAAAGAGACAGGCACGTAAAACTATTTCAAAAACCTTAGAAAAAGAACACAACAGGGAGACAGTGTGGTAGCTATCTACCCTAGACGCGTCACCGGCGTTGTGTATTGGCACTATAACTGACATTTTCGCGTGAGCACTACAATATCTCAAAAGTAATTCCGCGTCTGCCTTATAAAACTCTGATTGCTTTACTGTCCGATGATGTCTGCGCTCAGATATTATCAGAAAAAATCTGACCCTCTTTTAAAATCATAAGACCTACATTCAAGATCGTGGTGTCTACGCTATATATCGTAGCAGTCTTAAGTAGTAACGCGTTACTAGTAACTCGTTACTGTAACTATGTTACTTTTTGGGGACTTGTAACCATAACAAGTTACTTTTTAAAAATGTAACCTGTAAGTGTAGTTCTTTTACTTTTTCTGAGGTAACGATGAAAGTAACAACGTTATTTTTGACGTTACTCTCCAGTTTTTGTTCTTATGAATATCATTGAATGAGTATAATCTAGCTATTCCTTGCACTTTCCAAATTGTCTGTTTCGACTTTTTGAGTGTCAAGTTGGCCTTGCACAAACTTGTGATTACGTTCTTTCTCCCGAGTCACGACCCCAAGATAGACCCGTGTAGACTTGATAAAAAAATAATCTAGTTAACTTTACGCACGTGACTGAACACTTACATCTTAGTATCTTGAAGCACTATCTACGTTGAGGTTTTTATTTTTTTTCCGCGCGCTTCTTAATCGGGTTAATCAAGCGTGAAACATCAATACACGCGGAGGGCACTGCGCATGATTTGTATTTTGATTTGCACGACTACTACGACGTGGAGTTAACAATGGAGTCAAAATTTACTGCTGTTTGCGCGGAGTTTGTTTCTGGCTTGCCGGGCCCGAACTGAAATATGTCCAAAGACCCGATACACCCCACGCAACTGTTAACGAGTCAGCAATGTGGCAGTGCTACCAAAGATAGGGGCGTTGATGAGAACAAAGAATAACTACAATGGCCACCGTACATACGGTGTTTTTTTCTTTTTTCTTTTTTCTTTTTAGCTGCACCAAATTTTTAAAAAGGGGAACGTGAGATAGAGTAATTTAAGCCCTGGGGAAGTTTTAATGGCCATGGTGGCCTCTAGAAAAAAGGTGGAATTAGGTAATTAGCTAATTAACTAAATTGTTTTAACTAACTTTTTTAATTTTCACTTGAGGGAGCATAATGTAATTAGAGAATTCAAGCTCGACCTTAATATGCTCTAACCCTGCCATCAAAGTTTGATTAAAAAAATTGTAGTAGGGTGCTAGGGGGTCAAGAATGTCACTTTGGTACACGGCGTCGAACCAAAACTAAGCGAGAAAGAGCGCCGGTAAAGTTTGAGCTCCGCCCTTCCGGCCCCCGTGGATCGTCGTTATCGCAGCCAGCTTCGCCTAAGCATGTGGATAATGACGAATCGCATGGCCCGAAAGGGCGTAGCGATATCTTTTCCGGTGCTCTTTCCTGTTTAGTTTCGGTTTGACGCCATTTACCAAAGTGACATTTCTCGACCCCGTTGCGCCTAAGGAATTTTTTTAACCAAATTTGACGACACGGCTAGACCATATTGTCGTCGGTCTTCAATCCTCTAAATACATTATGTGCCCTATAGTGAAAAATTAAAAAGCTAGTTAAAATATTTTAGTTAATTAACTAACTAATTACCTAATTTCACCTTTTTTCTAGAGGCCGCCATGGCCATTAACACTTCCCCAGGGCTTAAATTACTCTATTCCACGTTCCTTTTTTTTAAATTTGGTGAAGCTAAAAAAAAAATACACACACTGTAGAGTATTTTGCTGTGGTGGAGGTGGCTGCTAACAACTTGACCGCAGTATGCAAGCTTTCCAACAAGGAGTACTCCGCCAACAAGTCTTCGTGTTCAAATTTGAGAAAACACCTCGAGGTGAGTTTTGATCTTTATTCTTTTCATAATATTGATAATTTTCCAGCTGAACTATAAAGTTTGAATTTACCGCTATGGTGGAAGCCCAAATGATATGTTTCTATATCTTCTTTCTTCAGAAATGAATTTTGAGAAGCAACTGCTACTAAGTTACAATATGAAGTGAAAAGCGTCCTTTTAATATTTTTTAAATAAAATTTGGTCAGAGCCGTTTTCCAGTTTTTCCTACATTTTTTGTTATAGAAAAGTAACTGAACATTAACGTCGTTACTTTTTAAAAGTAACTGTAACTGTAGCAAGTCACTCTTTTTTTACGGTAACTGTAACGGTAACTTCGCTACTTTTTTTCTTAAAGTACCTGTAGCAAATTACTTTTTAAATGTAATTTACCCAAGACTGTATCGAAGTGACAGCAAGATTATGCCGGCAAAAGGCAGCCAACTGGAATGCTTATCATGCAGTGAAAATCCACTTGTTGCGAGTTGGATCCCTCGCCTCTTAGAGCAGCTTCCCTTGCAGAGGGCGAAGCTGACTCTTGGCTGCCTCTATCCTGCATTGTGTGAGCCCCCCACATACGACGTGCTCCTGGATCTCTTAATGCACAAAAGAAGCCAGTTTCCTTGAGGAGCACTACACTACGGCTGCCTACCTTGAAAGATATTTCTCCGGCAATCACATCTCTGTCACAAGCTAAGTAGTGCTTATGGTTCAGAAGTCGATCGAGTGGAACCTCCGTTTTCCAATGAAGCGGCGACCACGTTTTTACCACGCAATCGCGTACACGCTCTTCCTCGAAGCGAAGATGCCCTCTGCCGAAAGAGATCGTTCTTTTTTATCTCTTTTCATTGCATGTCGGGGTAGCACTGATATATGCAATGGTGTCGAGTGCAATCACAATTTCTTTGTCACTTTGGTGCAGCAGGGGAGAATGTTCGGGCGGAGTTATTTTCGAATTAGTGGCATCATTGCTACAGCAAAGTGATCAACTCTCGTACAATCAACAGAGGCGTTTCTGCACAAGGTTCCTTCTAGCTCTCTGGAGTGTCATGGGTCTCGTGCTTGTTGCAGCATACAAG
Source organism: Ixodes persulcatus (assembly GCA_013358835.2). Lineage (NCBI taxonomy): Eukaryota > Metazoa > Arthropoda > Arachnida > Ixodida > Ixodidae > Ixodes > Ixodes persulcatus. The sequence goes on from JABSTQ010009775.1 coordinate 239,388, forward strand.
GGTTCACTCACGGCACTACTAAGAGATGTTCCTCCTGAGGCGCAACATTCCACCTTCGCAGACCGCAGTAGTACCTATCAGCATGGATGTGTCCTCCACCATTTTCAATTCAAAGAGTTACGGTGCGATACTTCGAGAAAGGACGCCGCAAGGATCGTCAAGACGGAGTTCTTAGGCTTAGGAAACACAAGAGTGTTACAGACAATAAGTACTTTTCCCTGGCGCACCAGTGCATGGGTCGGCATACCAGTACCATTCACGAAGGATTCCGCGAGTTCGACTACGTCGCGACGGGGGGACCCATCTTTGGGGAGATTGTTGGACCCGAGATTATGTGCACCTCGTAATTCAGGGAAGCTTTCTTGCAGACGGTTGGCAGAGCACAGGAGTCTGTTTTGTACAGCAGGGCGGAAACATTTCAAGAATTCAAGGTCATGCATCGCTCTCACAGCGTCGGGGCTTCTTCAACGCCAGAAGCTTTGGACGTAACTGACATAGTGCCATTCTTTCTCGTCTGGTCTTCGGGACTCGGTACAGCGGTACTCGTCCTTCTGCTGGAAGTTGTGGCGGCTTACGTAGGCGCCTTGTGTCTGACACTAATACCCCAGAAATTGCGTAAAGAAAGAGAGGAGTTTAGTCTACGTTAGGCCTACAGAAACACCGCTCCCTTTATCCCTCCGTAGTGCCACAGAATATACGTGTAAACCCTCACTACTCGATTTTCGCAAACTCACCCTGGTCATAACCGTGATTGCACAGGAATCAATGCGCTGCACGAACTTCATTATATGTGTGATTAATGGTTTATTGTGTGCACCTGTCACTTTTCTATCCTGGCGATTACTTAATGCCCTTCAGGATAAGACTTCACATGAGCGTGCTATTTGTTTTGTTTGATGCAAAAGTATTGCACTCATCCAAAAGACAACTAACCAAGTGAAAAGAAAAAAGAAACACCTAAAAGAGAAGAACAGGAATAAGTACGGGCAGCTCATTCTCTGACCTTTCTACCTTCTTCTTGTCTATTTAAACGTTGCTTCTTAGTCAGCACTTGTCCTGTCCTTGTCCTTTGTCTTCTTCGCACTGCTTTCGTGTTTCTCTTTCTTTTTTTCTTTTTTTTTTGCAATATATGTAACCATCCATTCCCGACGTGCGCGACCAAAAGCGTCGCTGTGGTCGAAGTTCGCAACTGGCCAAACCATTGATTTCAGTATATTGATAATGCCTGCACAATCACCAGTTCATGAAGTTGCAATTCCTGCCAATCACTGCGAGACACATCCTAGTCGTGACATCCCAAAGGGAAACCAAAGGAGAGTGCCACCGAAACGTCTCGGCGCTAATACTTAAAGGACACTGAGAAGAGAAAACACAATCTTAAACAGCCTCGAAAAATCACAAACATACCAAAATAACAATTTCCGGAACAAGTTGTTCTTTTTTTTTTTGTAAAATTATTTACAGCGTTAGACATGTTTTAGTCTACAGCCAAGTGCAATGTTCTCTTCCTCACCTTTCTTCCGCGTAGCAAAATCACGCGCGAGAAAGAAAAGTGGAAAGGAGAAGAACTGAAGGCGCACTGAAGGAAGGGAGAGGTAGCCAATGAGAACGCTTCCCTTGTCGAGTACAGCTGGTGACGTGATGTACCACTTCCTGGTGCGAGGGTTTGAAAGTTGTAAACTAAAACAGGTCAACCACTGTAAATATTTTTTTCTTTTTTTTACGCAAAGTATATTTCTTATTTTTGTAAATTTTCCAGGTTATTTAAATTTTGTTTTCTTTTCAGTGTTCCTTTTTGACCGCAGTCAACACTATGATTCGATGTAGCCAATCAATCAGGGCCAACAGAGAGTCGCAATGGCGCACGTTGTCTCTGTATGTTTACTATCAACGGCTAAACCAATCCCAGATACTAAAAGCGGCAAAATCCTGCCTTGTTTTTATTTATTTGTTTTTTTTTTGCGCGAGATTTATTTATTTATTTAGTGAAAGCAAACGCACAAAGGCGATGAGCGCATTGTCCATGCCATTTTTTCCGTTGCCTGATTGGCTCATCAGATTGTATACCGTTTCGTTGCAGTTGAATCTAAAGGGCAACGAAGTTATGCGGAGCATAAGTTCGTCTGCTTGTACAGAGGCTGCGATGATATCAGAAGGCCGAGCTATTACTGGCAAATCGAAAAAAGAAAAAGAAGAATATTGGGTAGACCTTAAGGCATCTAGCATAGAGGTCTACCCACTATCCTTCCAATCAGAGCAAATCAGAACTGGGCGTAGTTCCGACGTCACCACAAGCCCTACGCAAGAAGCAGACAACTTGCTTTCCGCAAAGAATAAAACGCCTCTATCATAAACCGTCGTGGCCATTGTTCTTTTGACTCGTTATGTACTTAACCGTACTCCGCAAAAACACCGTACGGCTTCGTGCTGTAGGCATGCAAGCGACGAGAGGCGTTATTTGCCATTCTCTAACTGGCCGACTCCTTCAATTGCACTCGCGTTCAAATATATTCGAATTGCTTAATGCAATGCTTTCTGTTTCCAAACGGGGATACTTATATTTAAAAAAAAAGGTGCGGTTTCAAAAACTGCAGCACAATGCAGCCGTACCAAAAAAAAAACAAAGAGGCCATTATTTTTTTTTATTTAGCTCGTAGCACACATATGTTGAAAGAGCAAAGCGCTCGCCATGCAGGTCGCAATATGTTTGAAAGCAGACTTTTCTCACCAATGACAGACGATGAGGCAGGAGAAAACGGAATGAACTAAAAAAGATTTAATGGAGGCGAACTTGAGCCACAAACGAACAAGAAGTACACACGTACGTCGAGAAAGCAGCAGCGAGCATCAGCGGCGGCAGCGCCAAGCGACGGTGCGCGGTGTAACAGCTGGCTATCGCGAGAGAGGATCACTGAATGAATCGGCAATACTTTATCTACTGTGCTCGTCATCTTGATTATTCGGCCTAGAATGTTCGGGAAAGAGCTAAGGCGAGACTGACTAGGCATAATTCTGGCCTCATATTTTATGCCCGGTGTAAGAGTATACGCGAATCTTTTAGATGAACGAAGAAGCTGTCTTCTCGATCCTGCATGCGGCAATCTCCCTTCGAGCGAACATTTGAGCGAAACATGCGCTCATAATCTAAAGGTAAATGGGATATATAATCATTTCACACGTTTCTATATGCGAATTCTAGCAGTGCAGAAATACAATAAAGTCCTCACACAGTGGACTGAGCACTAGAAAGTTCGCGGAACATCAATGCGTCGAAGCCCACGTCGATAGAACAGAGGACCATGCGACGTTCGGTTTGCCCGTTGTTTGCGGCCGCCATGCAAGGCTGTCATCTTTGGAAAGAAGGTCGGCATGAAGGCTACTATAAGCTCAAGCGCATACACCACTGCGGAGAAGCACATACCCACAGACCACATCACAAAGAATGGCTTGAGATCGTTCACTTCCAGTTCACCTTTCGGGGGAGGGGGCTGGACATTGTGGAAACGATACAAGGCTTTGTGCGTTCTGAGGTGTTCCGCCTGGTTAAAAAGGCCGGTCTCCATCGCTTGGGTCAAAGCATCCTTGAGGGCTTTGATGTAGGGCGAAGCTGCGACAATTTCAGGTCCAACCAGTTCCTCAAACTCGGGCACTCTTGTGGGGACGAAATTCAGATCGGAGAATGTCAAGCGGATGGCTTCTCTCCATGGACCAGCGAAACGGCGCAACAAAAATACACCCTTCGTGCTTTCAAGGGCAAGTTTGTTTCGGAAGGGTTCAGTATGGTTTCGGACGTACTGCGTGGTGATCTCGTAGGTTGCGTCTTTTGGCAGATGTCCCATGTCCATTTTCTTGAAGAGGTAGTTCTGACGACGGAGACTTTGCCAGGTTAAAAACTTAGGGTATTCCCCTTCCAGTGGAATGTTCCGCAGCAAAGATGTGAGAGATCCCTTGTAGCCACAGGATAACACAAGGCCCAGCATGCTCCAGAGAAAAAGAATGAGCTTTGGACGGTAATCTTTACGCACTACCAATGGCAGCTGAATGTTTTGCTGAAGCAACGAAGCTACGAGAGCGAATACAACCTGGTGGACGTCAAAATTCGCCCCCTCATTCGTCACGAATATCAAAGAGAGAGCAAGAGCGCTCATTCCCAAAGTGACAAACAGCGCCGTCCACACGTACAAGGAGAACGGTAGAATAAAGACAGTCTCTTTGGGTAGCGGGTTTATTCTCTTTGTGTAGACTGAGTAGGCGAAAATATCATAATAGCAAGGCCTAATCACTCTTGGGTATGGTATGGTTAGGTTGTTGTCTCCCAGCTGGGAAATAATTTCATCGGTCCGACCTCTCGTCAGGAAAGTGGTGTTGTACCAGCGCCCCATTTTAAAGCGAGTTTTATCGACGACATGGACACTCGCGTTCTTGTGTCTCAAAACCCTGAGGAGGGTGCCAAACGTCGAAATATTGCAGGCCTCTGGGTACTGGCAAAAAAGCCTCAATTTACTTCCGCTGAAAGGGATTGGTCGCAAAATCCTGGGAGATAGATTGGCAACAAGAGAACTCCCGTTGCAAGTCAGGCATTCCGTCTTAACGTCTTTGTTCAGAAAAATGGCGTTGTTATTTACGTAAACATACGAAATGCCATCGTTCAGCAGATGTGAGTAGAAATTATGGCGAAATAAACTCCCGTCTTCAATCGCTAAGTTTGCTTCGGTCGATTTCAACCCCTGGGACAATAACAATATGGAATTAACGTAACGCGTGTGTGCAAGGGTGCTCGTCCTTCGCTCTGGTTTGCACATGATGAGAAGTAAAGTGCCCACGTGGTCAGCTATATCTAAGCAGTCAGAGTCCTTGCAAAAGCCATAAGTATTTGAGGACAGTCGAATCGCGAACGGAACATGGTGAAGAAATCTTCCCAAGACGTAGCCATTGTCCTTGAAGCAGTCTCTCGATACAACAAGGTCTAGTCTCTTCTTGTAAGTCGTGAAGGTAAGGAAGCGTACAAACATCGGGTCTCCTAGAATATCGTTCCAGTCGAGTTGTCCCTTGATAGACTGCAGCGCTGCTCCCGAAAAGATGACGCCTAGAAGACACACGAAATTCATTACACAGGGTAGCACGAAGGGTAGGCGCTTCGTATTCCTTGTTGGTGTGGAAAAACGCAGACGACTCTGCACGAACTGGAGAACGGCTTACTTCTAAGAAATGACCTGTCACACAAAGATTGAGCCTGGTTTTATATGCTTTGGCAGTACGAGATCTTAGTTTCATTTCTCAAGAAAGGCGATGCATTAGCGAAACAATCAGTGAAGACATTAAGGGAATACAAGTGAGCCCCAAGGAACGACTTGTTGATTCGCTCCATGAGGAGCGTTATCGATCAAGATTCGATGTCTGTGCTCGAATGCAAGCGAGTGCAAATAAAATAAGACGCATTTGTTGACATGCCAAAAAGGTCTCCGTTGAGGCGACAAATGAACGACTCTCCTGAAGTTACGAACACGCAGATGTTTTCTTTGGGCTGTGATTTTTTTTTAGCTGCACCAAATTTTAAAAAAAAGGTAACGTGAGGAAGAGTAATTTGAGCCCTGGGGAAGTGTTAAGGGCCATGGCGTATTCTAGAAAAAGGTGAAATTAGGTAATTAGTTAACTAATTAACTAAAATGTTTTAACTAACTTTTAAATTTTTCACTTCAGGGCACATAATGTATTTAGTGGATTTTAGATCGACCACAATATGGTCTAGCCGTGTCGTCAAATTTGGATAAAAGAATTTCTGGTATGCGCTACGGGGTCGAAAAATGTCGCTTCGGTACATGGCGTCACTCTGAAACTAAACAGGAAAGAGCGCCGGTAAACCTATCGCTCCGCCCTTCAGGGCATGCGATTCGTCATTATCGCAGCCAGCTTCGCCTAAGCAAGTGGAGCCGGCCGCGATAATGGCGAATCGCATGCCCCGAAGGGCGGAGCGATAATTTTACCGGCGCTCTTTCCTGCTTAGTTTCGGTGTGACGCCATGTACCAAAGTGACATTTCTCGGCACCGTAGCGCCTACTAAGAATTATTTTGTCCAAATTTGACGACATGGCTAGAACATATTGTGGTCGATCATCAATCCTTTAAATACATAATGTGCCCTCAAGTGAAAAACTAAAGTTAGTTAAAACGTTTTAGTTAATTAGCTGCCTAAATACCTAATGTCGCCTTTTTTCTACAGGCCGCCATGACCATTAAAACTTCCCCAGGGCTCAAAGTACTTACACCACGTTCTTTGTTTTTTTTTTTAATTTGGGGAAGCTAAAAAAAAAAAAACACCCTGTATAGTGTCATCAAGGAACGGTGTTCATTTCATATTTAATGGCGAATTCATACTGCCGAAGGGTAATCGTTCGCAAAAGTAGATTGTAAGCGACCGAATTCACGCAAGCCATGGTACTTAGGAAACTCGGTGTAGTAAAACAGTGATATGTCTCCGACGTTATGTGCGATGTTTTATCTTAGTGAAACTCGGTGTAGTTTGTTGCGGGTAGGATTCCTCGCCTGTTAGAGCAGCTTCCCTTGCAGAAGGCATAGTTGACTCTTAGCTGCCTCTATCCTGCATTGTGTGAGCACCCCACATACGCCGTGCTCCTGGATCTCTTAATGCACAAAACAAGCCAGTTTCCTTGAGGAGCACTACACTACGGCTGCTTACCTTGAAAGATATTTCGGCGGCAATTACATCCCTGTCACAAGCTAAGTAGTGCTTATGGTTCAGAAGTCGATCGAGTGGAACCTCCGATTTCCAATGAAGCGGCGACCGCGTTTTTACCACGCAATCGCGTACACACTCTTCGCGAAGCGACGATGCCCTCTGCCGAAAGAGATCGTTCTTCTTTATCTCTTTTCATTGCTTGTCGGGGTAGCACAGATATATGCAATGGTGACAAGTGCAATCACAATTTCTTTGTAACTTTGGTGCAGCAGGGGAGAATGTTCGGGCGTAGTTATTTTCGGATTAGTGGCACCATTGCTACAGCAAAGTGATCAACTCTCGTACAATCAACAGAGGCGTTTCTGCGCAAGGTTCTTTCTAGCTCTCTGGAGTGTCATGGGTCTCGTGCTTGTTGCAGCATACAAGGGTTCACTCACGGCACTACTAAGAGATGTTCCTCTTGAGGCGCAACATTCCACCTTCCCAGACATCATTAGTACCTATCACCATGGATGTGTCCTCCTCCATTTTCAATTCAAGGAGTTACGGTGCGATACTTCGAGAAAGGACGCCACAAGGATCGTCAAGACAGAGTTCTTAGGCTAAGGAAACACAAGAGTGTTACAGACAATAAGTATTGTTCCCTGGCGCACCAGTGGATGGGTCGGCATACCAGTACCATTCACGAAGGATTCCGCGAGTTCGACTACGTCGCGACGGGGGAACCCATCTTTGGGGAGATTGGTGGACCCCAGATTATGTGCGCGTCGCAATTCAGGAAAGCTTTCTTGGAGACGGTTGACCAAGCACAGGAATCGGGCCTGTTCAGCCGGGCGGAAGCTTTTCAAGAATCGAAGGTCAGGCATCGCTCCCACATCGTCGGGGCTTCTTCAACAGCGGAAGTTGTGGACGTAGCTAACTTAGTGCCATTTTTTCTCATCTGGTCTGAGGGACTCGGTGCAGCGGTTCTCGTCTTTCTGCTGGAAGTTGTGATGGCTTACTTAGGCGCCTTGTGTCTGAAGCTCAGACCTCATAAATGGCGTAAACAAAGAGAGGACTTCAATCTGCGTTGGGCCTACAGAACCGACGCTCCCTTCATTCCTCCGGAATTCCACTGAATATACGTGTAAACCCCGACTACTCGATTTTCGAAAACTCACCCTGGTCATAACCGTGATTGCACAGGAATAAAAGCGCTGCACGAACGACATTATATGTGCGGTTAATGGTCTATTGTGTGCGCCTGTCTGACTGCGACAACAGCTTAAACTATAAAAATAATTAAACCTCTTTTCTATGCTAGCTATTCCTTAATACGAATCAGATTAAGACTACACATGAGCGCGCTCTTTTTTTTTTGAATGATGTAAAGCTATTGCACTCATCAAAAGACAACAATCCAACTGGAAAGAAGAACCACGTAAAGAGAAGAACAAGAAAATTAGGGGCAGGGCATGCGCTGACTCTTCCTCTTTCTTGTCCGTTTTTAATGTTAATTCTTACTCAGGAGCTGTCCTGTCCTTGTCCTCTTTATTTTTCGCAGTGCTTTCGTTTTTTTTCCTGCCTTTTTTTTTGTAATATATTTAACCATCCATTCCTTACGTGCGCAACCAAAAGCGTCGCTGCGGTTGAAGCTCGAGAGCGGCCAAACCAAAATTCCTTAATACTGATAATGCCTGTTCATTCACCAGTTCACGGAATTGCAAATCCTGCCAATCACTGCGAGGTGAATTATAGTCGTGACGTCACACCCGGAAACCTAGAGATGGTGCCACCGGAACATCTCGGTGCTAATACCTAAAGGGACACTATAAGAAAAAAAATTAAACAGCCTAGGAAATTCATAAATATTAAAAGAAACAATTTTTCTGGAAAACGATTTTTTTATCTACAATCATTTCCAGCGCTAAATTTGTTTTAGCCTACAGCTTTCAAACGCGCGCGCCAAAATCGGTGCATAACATCAACCCCATGTACTTGAATTCTGGCCTCCCAAGGCGACTTCCCTTGTAAGTCGATTAATAGCCTCTACCATGTTCTGTGCGACTATCTCACGTACGGAGTACTTTTGGATATCTTAGGTCACAAAAATGCGAGGAGCGGTATACTTGAGATATTCATGGAACAAGATATTACGAGCAAAGATGCACCAATTTCACAAATGAATTCGGCATTATGTATTACAATGGCCATGTTTGAAAACAGTTTTTTTTGGCAAGGTACAACCGCGTCATTACCACTCAAAGCGCTTACATTGTTTGCGAAACAAAGATACCCTAGCAGTGGAGATTGTTATCATTCTTCATTTCTCGTGACATGTCTGTATAACGCTGTTGTGCGGAACTTTATCGAGTATATTTGTAATATACGTAACCCTTTGGAAACACAGGAAATCACTTTCCATTGCTCACACTGTGGTGCTCCTAATATTCGTCTCAGTGCTGGAACAATGCAATCAAATCTCGTACTTGTTACGGGATACAAGTGTTCAATGACGGCACTACTGGGGGATGTACCACCTGAAGTCGAACATCCGACGTTCTCGAACAGCGGCAGTACCTACCAGAAGGAGTGTGTCATCCACCTTTCTGAATTCAAGGAGTTAAGGTAGGATACTTCGGCAAAACACGCCGCAAGGATCGTCAAGACCGAATGTAAGGGTTGACACTCATACATACGAGTGTATGGGTAGACCAGTACCATTTACGAAGAACTCCGCGAGTTCGACTACGTCCCGAAGGGGGAACCTTTCTTTGGGGAGATGATTGAACCCGGGATTATGCACGCATGGTAGTTCAGGGAAGCTTTCGCGCAGACCTCTTGCAGAGCACAGGAGTCCGGCCTTTTCGGCAGGGCGGAAGCTCCTCAAGAATTAAAAGGCAAGTCTAATTTATACAGCTTCGGCGCCTCTACAGAGCCGGGGTTTTTTTACACTGAGCGACATCCTGCCCTTCTTTCTACACTGGTCTGCGAGACACGGTGCAGCGCTACTCGTCCTTCTGCTTGAGGCTGTTTTGGCTCACTTAAGCGCCTTGTGTTTGAAGCCGAGACCCTGTGACAGACTAGTCTTGTTTTTGAAGGCGAGACTTCTCAAACGGCATAAACAGAGACTAGACATGACTCAGCGTTTGGCTTACTGTACTGAAACTTTCCTCGTTCGTTTTGGAGTGCTACTGAAACAACCAAATGAGTAAACCTCAGCCACACCCTAAGAAAACGTGTAGGTTTGCTTTCCTGTCAAACATTAGCACAACTAATCATAGCGAGCAATACATAAAAACGTTTCAGCGAATGGGGTAGCTCGAAATAGGTTTATACAAAGAAAAATGCGATAGGTTCAGGGATAATGTGCAAGTCGTTTCAGAGTTGGTCATTGTCCCTGCGAACGTCACATTTTGCAGGCCTAATCGTATTCTGAGCTTCGTCATTCGTACACATTCTTCTATCGTTCTTCGTGTTTCGCTGTCTCCGTGTTTTGCGGAAAAGAGATTCATTACAGTGAACTGAATTCCTGCAGAGTGATATTTCGTATCTGTATCACTGCACAAATATAAACTGGTTGCGAAGACAACTGCAATGAAGGGGAGGTGTCGCAATTTATATTTAGGAAAATTCATCTTGAAAATAATATGTGTATACAGTTTATAACCTACTAAACGTGTGAATTGTATTCGGCACACAATGTCAGTTGCAAAACAAACAAAAAAGCAAAACAAACGGTTATCGTTCACATTCTCAAATTTGAAACAAGTGGCCAGGTGGTATGGTGCTGATCATATTGCCCCAATGTTAATTATAGTCACGTGGACGGTTTGGCAAAATCTAGGGAACGTGCAGAGTTCCAGATAATGTTTGGGTTCGGCTTTTCTCGTCATTCAAGCAATTGAACATGATTTATTACAGCTTTAGTACATTGTTCCAATGCCTTTTACACCCCGATAACGATACCTGGTTACGATACCATGCATGCGCAAATGTGGCGGTGGTAAATCAGCTATCGTTATCAGAGTCATCGGAATGGTCTACTAAAACTCTTTACTACCCGAATGCTCGTCGGGGCAGTGATTGTCACCAGCCCAAGCTGGGTGCTCCCCAGGGGCGGATCCAGACCTACATTTTAGGGGGGCGGTTCCTCGGTGTAAAACGGCGGGGGGGGGGGGGGAGTGTTTATATTTTTTGTGGAGTTATTGTTTTTACTAAACTCTGATAACATAATATAGATCTTGAGAGCTTTTGTATCGGTTTACCTGTCGGGGATGAACTCTTTGAATTAAAACCTTTCGGGTGACCACGCTAGAGGTAAGTATCTAGAAAATTGTGGTGGCACTATCCTTTCTGAACACCTTAACGCAAGGAATTTTGTAGTTCATAGGAAACGGGATTACTCCATTCGCGTGGCAGCGCGCTAGAAATAGAAAAAGAAGTTTAACTACTGGGGATGAATGTTTGGTGCTATTGGCGACGTGAACGATCGAAAGCGTCGCTGTGGTCGGCCCACCACAATTGGCTGAATGCTGACTATGACGTCAGCAAAGGATGTCTCATTGACGGAAATAAGTGGAATGTAAGAACTTCAATTTTGACGGTGTTAGAAGTGTTGCTTTGAGAGCGCTATGATTTCAGGCTTCCACCATGCCCATTACAAACACCATCGTACTTGTTGTTCACAAGGTAATGACGTCACGAAAGGTAACCAAACGAGGGCGCCACCAAAACATCTCGCCGCTAATAGCGGCTGTGACAATTGCAGGCAGTGTAACTTGATGGCTCAGATATCCCCGGCGGGGCTACAACTTTTGGGCTCCTTTTGCTTGAATACTTATATATTCTCGTTACACCCGCAGAGAATGTACGGAGAGCCAACCTTTGCCAACTATAGGGAGGAAGCTCATGCAGCTAATGACAATGCGAAAAACGTTTTAATCTAAAACTCGGCTGTTCTTTGTGATTAAGCTTGGCATAGTAGTTAGAACTTTATATTCAGTGCCAAAATGCAGAACGTTGTTTTAAAACATACTTTTCATTGTCGCCGGTTGCTCCGCTAACTCCCTAAACCACGGAGATTGACTTTCCACGTATACCATCAGGCAAGTAGCCACGATGCCATTTTCAAAAAACAAAACAAACAAAAAAAACAGTAGTGGTTTTAGTGCTTAATGAATGCGATATTAAATTAATAATTGTGATGGAGGTTACTACACTCTTATGGAAAAAAATAATTATTATGAGAGTATACCGCACATTGCTTTATTGAAGGAAGGGCCCGGTAGGAGAATACAACATGACAGCTGAACAAGTGCCGCCTCGTGCAGCCTGCAGAGGGATGATCGAACATGAAAGACATGCACTAGTGCAGTTATTAGTATGGATTTATTTTTCGCCCACGCAAATTTCTTCAAATAAATATTATTCTAGGTTAACAGCAAGACTTAGTAATGATACTAAAAATTAGTCTTACGGTTGAACACCAATATAAAATCTGAAAGACGAAAAGCAAGAATGCCAACATAGCTGTCCTTTGCATAATTCGTGACAAAATGACATAATTCATCATGCCAATCATGTCATTGAAACAGTATCTAAACTGATATGCTCAAGAGCTCAATTTCTAAGTACAGCAAGCGTGGTTACTATAAAAAAAGAACAATCAACACGACGGTAGTATAAAAGAAAAGAAATATCAGCAGTAAGTGTACATACGTATAACTGAACTACAGTTCGGGTAGTTCAGAAACTCACGTGTGAGTCATTCGTCAGGGTCGAGAGGACAGGTGCAGAGATATGATGGGGCAGAGCGGTTGTCCGGTCGGCGAATCTCAACTGGGCTAAAGGCCGATCACGACTGCAGCATGGATGTTTGGGAGTCGGCGTTCACTCGAACGGACACAGGCACTGTCTATTTAATTTATGTATAGTCGCATCTTTGAAAGGGCTCGTTTTCCCCAAGTCCATAGGTAGGGAATTCGAAGCCGCAGTTGCCAACCAGCAAGCCCCGCCAGTGTTCCGTTCGACACACACATATTCGCTCCTGCAAAGCCGCGCGAAAGCTCTGCCGTCAATCCACAGAAGCCGCGTTTAACTCGAAAAGGAAAGACGGCGCCAAGGGGAGACAAGGGGTAGCGGGCGCCTTTCCTAAAATATGTCCCGCCACCGTTGAAACGGCATTGTATACAAATAAATGCCTACGGCGTCGGCTTGAGGACCCCGTGTAAGCAGCCTCCAGCCTTTAGAGTGCTCGTACCGTTTATCTTTCTTTTATTAGCTTCCCGCCACGAGAAGTCGTACCGCAGGCAGTATGAAGCCCATTAGTATAAACATCTCCCCCTTCTGGCGCTCGTCGGCTTCTTTCTGTATTCCGCGCTTCTTTCTGTATTCCGGCGAGGACGAAAGCGGGCTTACGTAAAGCCAAGGTCGTGGGGAAGTCCGGAGCGTCTTTAGGAGAAGCTCAGACCCAGACTACACTGTACCCACAGCTGCACCTGCACCTGCACCCCCACTGGAACGTCTCCTCCTGGTACGTCCCCTCCGCACTTCCCTTGGCAATGAGCACACCGTGCCAATAAGATACCTTTAGTGAGCCTGTGGGCGACAGCATCTCAAAGCAAGCCAAAAAAGACAGGCCAAAAGACAAGTCCAGAACCACGAAGAAACCATCAAACGAAAAGTGATGAAAAGGCGGCCGCTAGAGAGGAAGGATAATTCGCTGTTCTATAGGATCGTACCCTTGAGGAAGGCTGCTTGGCGTCTGCGTTTGGGAGCTTTCAGGGCACAAATTTTTCGCAGACAACCTCCAAAGAGAGAGAAGGAGACAGAGAGAGAGAGAGAGAGAAAGGGGACTAGATATGTTGAAGGTATTTTTCCCCATTGCTCGACGTGCTGGCCTTGTTTGGAAGTGTGCCTGCAGTCGAGGACCCTGATATTTGGTGCGCCTCCCCACTGTCTCTCCACTTCGAAACTCCTGGCGCCGTCCCTGTCGGGAAGACGTACCGTGACTTTGACGGAGATAAACCCCACTTTGGAACCGCTGTTTTAATATTTTGTCCCTCGCGTCGATTGCTTACGTTTTTTCTTCGAGCTGACGAAGAACCCCGGGGGGGGGGGGGGGGGTTGCCTGGCGAGGCGTTTGGGGGGGGCGATCGCCCCCACCGCCCCCCCCTTGGATCCGCCACTGGCTGGGTGGCCACCAGGGCGCCCACAAATGTTAGAACAATGATATTTCCGATATTGGACCAATGACGATCACCGATTACTCCCATTAATATTCTAATACTGGCATTCCAATTTATGTAATTAAATATCAAAATCTCTTATATTGCGGCATATTTCCCAATGTTGGATTCCAATAATAACCCAGGATTTCCAATAGTAATGTCCAACGATAGGCCACGACTTCCGACATTGGTATCGACCGATACGCCAGGATTTCCCATATTGGTATGCAATATTATGCCGCGATTTCCGATATTGTTATCCAATATTAGGCCATGATTTTCGATATTGGTATCCAACGACACATCACTTTTGTGCAATCATGTTAACTAATTATACTGCGGCTTTTCAAATACTGTAATTAAATCACAAACCAATTTCTTCAATGTAGTTCTCGAGTTACATACCAGTTCTCCTCAATATTGGCAACCAATGACAGAAAATTTCTTTTTTAAATATTTTAATGGCATTATTAGCTCAGATTTTCTAAGCTTGTAATTTATCATTACGTTAGCGTGACAAACTTGAACTGCGTGAGTAATAGCCATCTTTTTCTGCAGGGTTTTTAAAATTGCTTGGCAAAAACATTCTCTATTTATTGCTAATATGAATATTCACGAACGAACATTTTTCGTATCCTATATTATTGACTCTTATAGAGTTGATGTCGAATTAAATAAAAGGAAAGTCATTCATGGGTGCCTTATCCTAAGAGACATCAAACACGTCAAACGCTTAATAGGTTCTCATATATTTCACCACTGACATCCCCTTTTGCAGAACGAATGAATATCGGCCCCTTTTGTCAACTGTATCTTAGCCAAAGCAATACAGACGACAAAAAAAAAAAGTCTTCTTGAAGCATCAATATCAATCTTAGCTAGAAGTGAATACCTATTATTTGTTGAATATTGATGACTCCTCGATAGCGAGCGAGATTAGAAACCAATACTAACTTTATTTAAAATGGTATCCAATTTATGAAAAGGAATGTCAATGACTTCAATATCGCCCAAAATTAGTAATATATTTTGAGTAGGTGTCCAATTTATCCAGAGGGTACCAATGACTGCCCATTATTGGACAACATTGGAAGCACATTAGCACTTCATCGGAAGTGGCATTCAATTTATCCAGCGAGGTGCCAATGACTGGCCAACATTGGTTAACACTAGAAGCCCATTGGCACTTAACTTTAAATAGTGTTTAATTTATTCAATCTGGTGCCAATGACTAACCAATGTTGGACAACACTGGAAGCCACTCGTAGAATGGAGCGTGCTGGGGCAGTTACGGTGTTAGAAAATAATTTCACAAATGACGAAGACAGGACGACACATTTGAGTCGTCTTGTGTCGTGCTGTCTTTGTCATTATTCAATTCTCCTCTAACATTAGAAGTCAATTGGTGCTTAATTCGTAATTATAGCAATATTAACCCAATGGGGTTGCCAATGACTGCCCAGTATTTGAAACAATGGATAGCCATTGGCACTTTATTTTAGATGGCGTTCAATTTATCCAATGGGTGCCAATGACATCACAATATTGGAGGACATTAAAAGCCTATACGAAGGGCAGTTCGTCCGCTTCTTGCGCAGGGGTTGCGGTGGCGTCAGAACACCGAGGTCTGATTGGCTCGATTGGAAGATAGGGGGTCGCCAAGCCCCACTATTTGAGCGTCGTCTGCTCTTTTGCACCGTCGTCTGCTATTCAACAGCTGTCTTACCTTTACGAGTGAGCTCGACTTGGCCTTTCAGAGAGGACAGACGAAATAACTCGAGCGGGACGATGTGTTTTTGTCTAACAATTCCAGCAGACACGTATCAAGGAGCGAAGCCAAGGACTCACGGGTGAGGTGGCCGACGCGCTGAGTTTGGTTTGCTAAACACCGAGAACCAGGGGGGTTAGCGTCCGTAAGTTCCTTCCTTTCGCGTGCGGCGTCGAGCGTATCGCGGAACTTACTTCGTAAACTCGTTTATACCAAGAAGTAATTATCGTTTTTATGTTTGGCGAAATTTTATGGAAACTTATTTTTCTATGCCCTGTTATTTAAACAGACGAACACTTGCTCGGGGGTAATCCGGTGGATTTCAATTAGCCCTCTGTGTTTGCTCGAGCCACTTTTTTCTAAGCTTACTGTCTTAACAGACAGGAATAAAAATACGGTGCTTTTTTCAGAGTTTCGCGCGTGTGGCTCCGGACATTTAAGGGCATCACAGACCTGTTATCGCTCTGTTTCGTGCGCCTAGGAGCCCCTTCTCCCTCTAAGAATGGTGCAAGGTGCAGAGAACCACGCACCCATTTAATAGGCGTTGTAATTGGCTGGAGTCTCATTCGTCATCTGCATTAACCCAGACAATCGCTCCACTAACTAGAACGGAGATGCACCACCATCCCCGAATCAAGAAAGAGTTGTCAATATTTCAATCCACCCAGAAATTTAAAACGCGCCACACCGTCGTGAATGCGCCCACCCCATGCGAAGACGAAGCACGTTTTCATTTCCCCTGGCAACACTGCCCCTTGGACAGCGCCTAATCGAAGCCGACCTCTAAAGCACACAGGACAGAAGCGGAATGTTCTTTTCTCTCTTTTTTTTTTTAACCAGCAACCACGCGAAGGACTCACGGCTACAGCCACAGCTGCTACAGCACGTCCGCCATTGCCGACGCCGAAATGTTTACATCCGGGACCCCCACCCGCCCCCCCCCCAGGAGGCGGAGCTTTAAATAACCTCCTCTCCTACCTTCACACCTCCTTTCCCATGAGCAGAAGACCGAAATTCGCCCACTTGCAAGGCGCATTGGTGTACTTCATTGGAAGTGCATGGTGTCCAATTTATCTAATGGGGTGGCAATGACTGGCCAATATTTGACAACTTTCGATGGCAATTTGCACTTTATTGGGAATAGTGTCCATTTATCCAATGGTATGCCAATGGCTGCAGGATATTGCAAACATTGCATGCCCATTGGGACTTCATTGAAAGTTGTGTCATTTATTTAATGGGGTGGTAATGACTGCCCAATTTTAAACAGCATTGGAATCTCATTGGAACTTCATTGAAAGTGGTACCCAATTTATCCGTTACGGCGCCAATGAACGTCAAATATTGGGCGACATTGGAAGCTCATTGGCACCACATTGGAAGTGGTTTACAATTTATTCAATGAGATTCTAATGGATTCCCAATATTGGTCATAGAGAGGATAAAAGGGGCCAATCATGGCCCAATTTTTCAAAGACAATTCTAATATTGGATACAGCGTGGACACAGTGGGCCGATGATGAACCCCTTTTTGCAAGATATTCCCAATATTGGCCCGATAGCCGGTGTTGAATGGGTATGCATATATTTACATTGTCTTTTCGGATGCAGCCGCCATGCGGTGTTTTTTTTTTTTTTTTTAATCTCCAGGCGGTAGTGAAGACGGTTTGTGAATGTCCGGACGTCGTCTCCGCAGGCCTTTAGCCCTGTCCTGAATCATACCTCAGCAGGGAGCTCCTCCTGTGTCGTTCTATCATCAAGCAATCTCGTTCCCTTCTTTGCACGAAATTTTCATCTTCGCTTATTTTCTGTTTACTAGCTTTTTCTTTTAACTGCGCGGACGCTCTGCAAAATGCAGATCACGACAAACCCCCACTACGGGCTCGCCATGCTGCTCGTATTTGGTTGGGGTTTAGCATATCAGTTAGGATAGCCTAACACGTTTGACTGACCGTGCCGGCTGTGACTCATGTGATAACGAGGGCCACCCGAGAGCGCTGCGCTCGCTTCGCCTTACATGTCAGGTGACGATTGGTCGTATATAAGTGGTGACGTCAGACCGCCCGATGCCTCCCCTGATGCGGGAGGTGTCTCACGCTGCGGCCGGTGACGCCAACTGTGTGTTATAATGACTTATTGCAAGGGGGAGATGTTTATCTAAAGCACTGGACATTGCAACTTTTTCAAATACCATTATGAATTGATCGTGTCACGAGCACTTATATTGGGTGTCTCTTAATAATATTATTGCACCGCAAAAAAAAAAAGCAATAGCGAAATACTTCTTCGTTGGATCTCCTACCATAAAGCATTTTTCATGCTGAAAGAAAAAATACGTAGCTGTTCTTGCACATACGTGAGATCCCTTACTAGGTTTAACAGACATTACTGAAATATTTCTTTTTATAAACGTGCCCACCTAAATTTAACAGTTACATTAACATCACTATTGTCGCGCTGATAAAAGTTTGTAGTGCGAGGCAGAGTGCACGGCAACTGCAGCTCTACAACGAGGTTTGAGACGACGGTGGCTATGACAGAAAAGAACACGTCAACCGCTTGCCACGTCAACGGCTTAGTTGCAGAACTGGCTCGAGATAAACAACTTACTCTATTCAAAGCTCATATCCTGAAGACCGCTCTAACGCAAAATCAGAAAACACGATTACTGCTGGACCTCGCAGAGGCCACAGAGACTGCGCCAAACGGGTTGCTAGTGCAAATCAAAAGAGAACACCGATTACGTTAAAAACAGCTCAGGTCCCGTGTACTTGAACTTGAACACGATGAGCGCCTCAGTGCTCACGCCAGATGCTTCAAAACGTTCTGGCGTACGTCCAATCGTTTAACTGGATTGAAATTCTGCTTGAAACTTTCCTGCTTGTGGGAAGCTACAAAATACGTTAGCGGATAAATACACATCGTCAGAAACCACGCGTTTTCAAAGATAGCCAGTGGTCAAGAGGACCGACTAAAGAGCTCAGAGTAAAAATGATTAATCTACTGCCTTCTACTCAACACTGGCAGAAGTACTTGCTGTTTTTCCTCGGCAAATTTACGAATTAGATTGAACTTTATTCGTTTCGGGCAGCAACTAGAGGGGACATTACCGACCGGATGGTTGTCCTCTCTTCGAGTTATGGCATTTCGACTTCTTCCTTGAGCGACAGTGAAAAACCACCTCTGGGCGCACTCTGGAAGGGAATCATGAAGCGAAGGGGCACCCAGGGACGTCACATTGTTCCCTATGACTCTACGGGTCAAGTTGTCGAGCGCTGCAACGGTACTGTCAACAAGTGCCTTCGGCTATATTGCGACACCCATAACGATTAGGACCGGCATATTGCCGAAGTAGCAATTGCTATGAAGATGTCGCAGAGTCTCACAACCGGGTCCAAACCGGCATTCCTTCTCCATAAACGAGAACTTTGTACCCCGTGCGAAACCTCACGTGAACCAAAAGACTCTGAACCACCGACTGCGGTGGCCTCTGCATTCGCACGCGAACTTTCGCAACTATCCAGGACGCCCACCAGTTTATTGTCATGC